>JAQIXJ010000749.1:0-27793 GCA_034700185.1 Phthiracarus laevigatus | reverse complement strand
ATATTTTAATAATGTTTACTTTAATATTTTTACCAAAATTAAAATTTTCGGGCTTTTTATTTTTTGGTACAAAAGCCCAGCCCGCTACAGTTTTTAAACTTAAGGCCCGAGCCAGACAAAACACGACAGAAATCTTCGGTGGCCCGAAAAATCGGGGCCCGATTCATAGTCTAGTATACATTCAAGAATTATGAATTATTAACGAAATGATAAAACAATAATCACGTGAAGCTCACTTTGGAAAACTATTATTCTTTGGTCTCTCTCTCTCCTCCCCTCTATCTCTCCCTCCCTCCTCTCTCGCTCTATCTCTCTCGATAAATCGTTGGCTTTTCTTTCAATAGCTCTTAATTTATAGGCTTACCGTATATACTAAATTTACTTTAAAAACAAATATTCTAGCTTTAAATACTAAAGATGGACAGTAAGTCCAAAAGGATGGCAGGTAAGGTAAATGGAAATAAGGGTATGTCAAATTTATAAGTTCATATCTTTAAAAAAAACTCAATTAACACTTAAAAATTATTTTAAAGATACTTTTTGACGTATAACTTAAAAAAGTAATCAATTTTTACATACAATGTCAAATAATGTTTGCAATTGTGTTACTTTTGCTTCTGGTTTTTCACTTAAAAGTTCATTTTCATCCAAACCAGCGATAGTCTATCGATGTGTAGAAGTAATAATTTAAATCATTAAACCAATTATTAAAGTTGGTATTGTAATTTACACATACCGCCCACTCCTTTAAAATTTGATTTCCGAGATCATTTCCCATCGATTTTCTATTGTGATGTCGAGCAACCTATTTTTTAGATTTTTTTAAAGTTAAAAACTTTAAATTCCTCTAATTTTTTTAACCTATTAATTTTATAATTTTAAAGTTCTAAACTTTTAATAAATAGTGGAACATATAAGCTTTACTTTAATGTCATGTTGAAAGAATCGATTCGTTCCTTCAGATAACGTTCCCAACGGAACCACTTCTTTAATCTAAACGAAGTTATAATACTTTATATAAAATACAATTTACACGTACATACTAACTCGTAAGTAAATTTACACTTACTTTAAGCAAAATGAACGCAAACAATAGCATGCAAAAAATATTAACGAAAGTTAATCCCATACTAACAACGCCTAATAACGCGCTCTCTATTCTCATATCATGCGAATATATGACTGAATACCCATTCTGTGGAGCCCACGCTGGGTTTAGGTTAATAATTTGGCCGCTTATATTCATAGGCACTATTTGTTGACCCAATCCCCTAATCTGGCAATGCGTGGCCAATGCCCACAATAATCCAGTGTTAATAAATGGTGGTAGAAATGTTGACGCAACCGCCACCCCAACCAAAGCTGCCTGATTGTTGTTAAGCAAAGTTACGGCTATCGCTCCCCCAGAAGGCAAAGCCACAAGCGCTCCATATATTAAGTTGCGAAATGTTCCTCTAACTTGCATTTCACCGGTCGGCCAAATTCCTTATTCGATTATTTAAACCAAATTTGTTAACATACTAATTTCTTATTTATGAATAAAATTGACGGTTGCGTACCATTTGGTGGTGGATTCCATTCAGTTTGCCATATGAATACAATCATACCGATTATATACCCAATTACAAGACATAACAAAAGTGAGACAATATTGCTCTTAATGCCGATATTAAATAATTTTCTATCCTCTATAATGGCTCCAAATGTTATAGCCATCACTGTTCCCTAAATTGTTTATAATATTCTAATTTAATGGGCAAACAAAATATTATAAAATTCATAATGTGTTACCATAATGGGTTCAATCATCATAGCAGCGGCGATATCGACGGGGCTATTGTTAATCAATCCCATGGCTGCGATCCAACCCGCAAATATAGTATAGCATATAAAATCAAATGTCAACTCAGCTCCGGAACGAACTCCGTCCACCACTTGAGCCACTGTCAACCGCGATGTGACTGATTTTAAAAAGTTCTGAGTCATTTCCTTAAACCCATTCACTTTTTTGTTGAAATCAAATTTATTAGTTGTTGACCCGTCTCCAGGAATTGTCCTTTAATTTTAAATTATTTGCTCGTTTTGAATAAGTAATTTAATCTCAATGCCATATATGAATAATAACTCACTTAAAAGAATAATTGTCATCGTATTGACCGTCTTCTCCGAACTCGTCGCAAAAAAATAAACCGAAAGGTATGTATCCAATAGATGTTTCGCATTTGTTGCCGATTCCTTTCGATTGTAAATATTGAAGAGTTGCGTCGTTGTCATACAAATCGCATGGAAAGTAAACGTGATAAAAATTTCCATTCCTCGTTGGAACCCATGCCACCGCTTCTATTCCCAATTCTTCTAACGATTCTTCTAATACCTTAAATAACAAATAGATAACACCGTGTTTTAACAATTTCCAGAATCATTGATAATGCGATAATTGTTGTATACTTGTTCCATAAGTTTTTCCAACTCATTTTCTTTGGCTAAAGAATTAAAGATTCCATCTAATGATCAAAAAAAAAGTTTAAATTGAGACTGGAATTATTGATTGCTTAAAATATTAAAGATATTTTATTTAAAAAAATTATTTAATATGGAAATAAATAAAATATAATTAATTGAATTATCATAAACTAAAATAAGGTAATATTAATTTGGTGTACCTTTATTATTTAAACAGTTAAGCAAATTTTTTTTCTTTAACTGTTTAATTTCTTTTTCGTAATCCTTTTTTGGAACTGTAACAACAATCCAAACCGCTTCTGTTGGCATAGTTTGCCAAATGTTTTCAAAAAATCTTACAAAATCACTGCGACAATACTTTTATTATTAGCAAATAGATGATTAATCGCTTGTTCTTACAATTAACTGGAATATAGGTTAAGAAACAAGCTTTTAATTATTCTATAAAAACCATTTTAATCCAAATCAATTCTTAAAATGCTGTCTCATTGACGCGATTGAATCTTTTTATAGGATACTGCAACCACTATTTCATAGGTTCGTATATCAATTTCACTGACAATATTAATTAAATCATAGTAGGAAAGTATTAAATATCTTATAATGCAATTTAAGAATTAAAACTATTTTTGCTAATAATAATTTTGTTTAAGAAAAATCAAACAACTAATCTGTTTGTTTAATATTCTAGTTAAACAAAAAAAATATTAAAAAAACATGCAAAGTCAGATAAACTTTATTTTATCTTGCAATTGCAATTAATCGGCATTTTTTTAAAATGAATTATATTAATTTTTAGTTTTAGTTGGAAATATATTTGAGAACTTCTGAAATAATTATATTTATGAATGACTAAGTTATCATTTTTATTTTTTTCAATAATTGTTTTTTGCTTAATAAATAACTAATGAATCTATTTATTAATGACAATTTATAAGTTGCTGCTAATATTTAATATTAATGCATAAACACAAATAATATGATTATTTTTAATGTTGCAGTTTATGGCGTGAAACTTATTAATTGACCATAAAATAAGGTCCCAATAAATTAAATTAAACAATTACAAAACAGGATTGAATATATAAATAAATTCGTAGTTGTAGCTGAGCTAATTTTTTTAGTATTTTGTGTCCAATTTTGCATCAATACTTTTATTTGCTCTAATAGTTTATATTTAACGTCTTAAATGCTAACTATCTTCTTCTATATATTTATTTTGGTAAGGCTGTTTTTTCCCCTTATTTTCTGACCAAATGGTAAGAGATACCCTTACCCTACAAGCAAAAAAGTTATAGTGATTTTACTGAGGGACTCTGCAAAAATAGAGAAATTTTCAAAATAATTAGTTTAAGGCGGGTTAAATGTACAGAAAGTACAACTCCATACTAGCCTTTGTAGAATGTTGCGCAAAATATTGGTGTGCTTGCTATGGTTTAAGTTTAATAAAAGCATGTATGCTTTTAGAGCCTCTTGTAATTTATTTGTTTTAAATGTTAACCAGCTTTGGAAAAATCGTTAAATCGGTGTAACGAAAATATATCAAAAAATTGTAAAGTTCTTTCGATTTAATGCGGTTCGAAATCTTCAAAAAATTATTGGATAACTAGCACTACTGATTATAACCGTTTTAAATTATTAGGCACTAAATCTATTGCCTCTCAAATTCATAAGATTGTTTTACCAATAAATCAAAATACCATAGAAATTCAATTAAACTCTTTTGTTTTTAAAGGTTGAATGAAGAGTTCTATCATATTTTAATTAGTTTTTATTTGCTGGAAAATGCTTTAAAGTTAAATATAAATACAATTTCTTAAAATTATTGACTAATGTCCGGGGTTGTCCATAGAAATCTGGAAAAGATGACCCCACATGAAAAACCGAGTTTGTATAAAAAATGTGATATTTTTTGGTTGAGAAAAATTTTTTGGGCCGAAGACAAAAAAATTGCCCTTTAAATCCGATGAGTTTTCGACCCCACACTAAAAAGTAAATTTTCAGAATCTGACCCTCGCCCCTAGCGCTTCAGACCTTGGATAAATATGCTATTAAATAACACCAAAAAGGTTTGGTAATCGTTTTAAAATTATTTTATAAACTAAAATTTTTTTGGAAATGTCAGTAAACTAAACCGAACAAATCGTTTTTTTGTTTAAATTTCCGTTCGAAATTTTAATACCCTAATATTACGAGTATAGGCCGCGGCCCATCTAAGCGAAAAAAAGTGAATTTTGCAAATTTATTTAATATGCGGCTTATACATGATATTATTTTCAAAATTTAAAAGAATGTTTATAATTAGTCAAATCCATCGAAATCGTCGTCATATACATAGTTGAATGCTTCAAACATATCACTAATCTGAGCTAAATTTTCCTCTAAAACCATATCGCTTTCGCTTTCTTCGTTGTCGAAAATTTCTTCAAATAATTCGTAACAAAATAAGTTTTGCAGATTTGAATCCATTTTTAATACATTCCAGTGAAACCTCTCCACACTTCAACAATCAAATTACAAACTTCGGAATACAAAATGCGTTTACTTTGATTGATTTTTGTAATTTCTTTCAGATCATTAACCATAAAAAGTTCTCATTTATTTCTAAGTTTAGTTTTAAATGATTTATTGACAGATAAGTCTAAATTTTTTGTTAAACCACAAGGAATTACTGCCATATTAGAATATTTTGCAAAAATTTGTTTAACACCAGCTGTGATGTGCGGTCCACGACAATCATAAATTATGAGTGATGTTTTAATAAAAAATGCACTCTACGTTTGCGCTATACATTCTCAATCCTAGTCTTCATAATTTCTTACTTGACCCTGTTTTTTTTGGTTAAAATCAACAATATTGTTGTGCGGAAACTTTTTAGCTCACTTTTTTAGAAAAAGGAGAGCTTATGCATTTGACCATGTCCGTCTGTCCGTCCGTCTGTCCGTCTGTACGTTCTCAGTCTTATATTAATTTCCCGATTTCTTTAAATTAAATAAGGAATTTTGACTTTTTTCATTTGATTTAACTATTAAGTTTTTTACATAAGTAAACCTTAACCTTTGAAAAAGTGAGCTCTCTATGAATGTGTCGTTCTTGTTTTGGACATAGATTTTGTTTTAAATATTACCTTTGGGTCACATTTGCGACCGATCACTGTCAAACATAACAATACAGTAATACTACAATTTTACGCTCAAGTAGTTGTCAGTACAATGTCTTTTTTGACTTTATATCAACTGTTTTTTATTCGGATTGTCGAAAATGGCGTTAACAACATACATAATACCAATTTGTGTAAAATCTATATTTAATGATTCTTTTTTAAGATAATCTATGAATAATGCCATCTTTGTTGACCAATCTGACGGTAAAGGCTGTCCTAGAGAAGTTAGTGCTCTTATTGATATGCCATTTCTTTTTAAAAATTTACTGACCCAATCCCGGCTTCTTAATTTCAATTAACATTATAATCCGAAATGATAAAAAATTCTAAAACTTAATTTAATCAATTTAGACCCTAACGTTTTCGATATTACAAGATTTGGCCATTTTCATCGTTTCAAATCTATATCAGTGATTGTAAATTTTCTTTTTACTTCTTGAACATTGATTACCCATGGTTTAAAATATTTTTTCTAAATGAGGCCAAAAAATATTACGCCAACAAAGCGCACGTTTGTTGGGTTGTATAGAAATAGTAAGTTGATGGAAAAGTAAGAGATTTGACTTGCACACCAATTCGTTTCTCTTTAGAGCTTCAAAGCGTGTAAAGGGCAGGCTAGCAACTGATGTCATGAAAATTATTAATTTATTACGAGATAGTCATCGTATTGCTGTTGATTATACGATCAAAAAATATGAACAAAATTCCAACAATATTAATGATGATATAGAGGATGAGTATGATTTTGTTAATTTTATTGATAAGAATAATAATATAATTGAATATTAATTTATATAAAAAATACCTAATATGAAAATAAAAGTCAAAGGTCGAGCCTTATCTTTAAAAAATCGAAATTTAACGCTTTGCTTAATTTACATTATGCATATTAACAACATTCTTAATAATAAATGTTTATAAACTTGTTTCCATTACTGGTAATATTCATTATTAATAAAGTTTTTTAAATTTTTGGCTATTCAATTAATCAAAAAATTAAGTAAATTGGACACTATTTCCAGTTTTGTAATTAAATTCGTATCTTACCATAGATGTATCTTGGGTGGGGCAGAGCACGTGGAAACTTGTCGCGAACTTTATCAAACGTACCCGATCCGAGAATCGATGATTTTAAGGCAGCCTCTTGTTCGGAACCTTTTCCACCTCTCAGATATTCTCGGTCACGAGGACGAAGCCCAACTGGATTTCAGGCTCCAACAAATGTAATGTTTTAATAAATTACTGGTAATATTTTTGATAATTTTAATTATATCTAGCTCACAGTAATATACTTATCAGAGTCCAGCGATGAGAGCGAGGATAATTGGAATATTAACTTTAGCGAATTTACTGGGTATTGTGCGAATAGAGAACCCAAACAAGTTGGTTATCATCCTGCTCAAACTACAATTAATGCAATATTAAAATAAGTACTGGTATCACAATGACTTTTTTATAAATAATTAGTTTGTACTTTAGTAATACTTTGGCCGACAATTGTTGCTACCTCGTCTAAATCAACACCAATTAACTGTGGGCCTGACCTGAATAGCCATGAAGAATATATGGAAGATTTTGATGATGAACATGGATACAATCATATTGTTCGTTATCCTGTAAAACCAGGTGACAGCAACATATATTAAATTGACTCTCCTCCTCGTCTAATTGCACTTTTTGAAGTGGAAATTCAAGGGCTGGCAAAATCTGATGATTCCATTATTGGAGATAATTCACGCTGCGGTCCACCTTAAAGAGTAAGACCAAAACAGAAAGCTAAAAGAGTTTCGACAACAACAACAATACAAGAAATAACAGTTTGAAATCACATAAAGGAGTAAGTTTCTTCAAAAAACTATAAACCAATAGTGGCTATAAACCGGGAATTCTGTTGTCTTTTTTTGTTTCTAATAGATTTACATACGAAACTGTTAAAACTTACATAAATTGCTACAATGTTAACAAAATCTATTATAAGCAGAAGTTTTCTGTTAGAGGGTGTTTTCTATATAGCACAATGGCTTCATGCAAAGAATTTTACTGTAAATGTTCCACCAGTTTAAATATAAGAATGTTAGAACATGATTATAAGTTTTAAAAACAGTTTAAACAGTCCTCCTGTACTGGATTTTAAAGTATTATTGATTAGCGGATGCGAAAACATGTATGGCAAAAGTTATTCTCTCAAATTGGTTAGGTAGATACATTGTTTGTCAAGTTAACTTATTCGAATATGTCAACACAAATAAGTTCGCATCTGTTTCTAACTCTTGGTGTGATTATGTTTAGGCGAAAACCATAGTAACTGGAATAGATGTAGTCCAAAGGACAGTTTAAATAGATAGATGTGAATACGATCGACTTAAATTAATAAATTGGCGGTTATATTTATTTATGTCTAATTTAGCTTTTAAAATACAATACTCTGAAAATGCAAAAAAGGTTTTCATTGGATTTGAACATTTTATAATGAATTGGAATATCGCGCAATTGACCAGTCAGTCACCAATTGTCAGTCATATACCTGGCATTACTTTTAGGCATTAAGTAAACAAGTACAACGTTCTCTACTTCTGTTATATACATTTTATAATACAAGAATAAACCTATTTAAAAAGTAATAAATTGAATTTTGTAACTCAAATATAAGTTATTTTGTAATTCAATAAATCGAAGTTTGTAATTCTAGTAATCGTTTTATATTGCAATTATTCTAATTTTGCAATTCATAAAATTGTCGTTTTGGAAACCGTTTACTAGAATTTTGTAACTCCAAAACAATCTTTTTATTATTCCGTATTTTGAATTTTGTTACGCGCTAATACCAACCGATAGCACATCTGTTGATATATTGCGTACACTAACTCTATCTTATATAAATTAACACTAAATTTATTATTACTTTTATTCGAACTCGTTTTAATAAAACAATAATTAAAACACAATTTGTTAAATGAATTGTTAATACGTTTATTAAGCTGAATACAACACGTGTTGATTTATATAATACATAAACTTGAATAACATATGAGTAAGTAATTAAAACATTTTTAACGTGAATTGAATATTCAAGTATTCAAACTTTTACAAAAGAATTAGTTTCGTCCTTTACATTTTTATAATTATGAATTGGTTTCAACTAAGTTACATTTATTTCGAATTTTGATTTGTAAACACTATAATACAGTACTGGAAAAATCTTTTACTTTTCCTTATGTTAATTTGCAGTCGAATTTTAAAGATCGACGAAATTTAAAAAAATTCAAACTATGATTATACTTTTTTTAATATTACTTTTAAAACAGATTTCGAACTTCTCCAGTGCCTAACATTATTTCCGCCATTGTTGTACTCGCGAGCAGCTCATCGATTTCCATTTTGTTCGGCAAATGATATAACATTTAGTGGTATACGAATTCCTTTGAGGAATTGTAAATTTAAAACAATTTAAATAATTTACACGTTTTCAAAACAATAACAAAGCTCTCTAAACTATAAGCCCTCTATTCATTGTTTTTAAATTTAAATTGCGGGCTATACATGACTGTGGCCTATAATAGTATTATTAGGGTATTTAAGTTCCAGTAGTGGGTTCTACCATACGCTTAACTATATTGTTAACGTACGCAACTATAAAAATTACTAAATATATAATCAATTAAAAACTATGACTTAACGAAAGCATCCGTTAATTAACGATGAGTTTGAAGTCATAGTTAATCAACGAACGTTTTTGCGAAACAAGTGACAACGAAAAAATATAATAAACACATTGAATGATATATTAATTGTTGATTAATATTATATAATATATTTATTATAAAATTAAATATTTGTTATTTCAAACTCGTATACATAAAAATGTTAACAAATATTAATTGTGTTTCAATCAAAAAATAATTGATTAGTTTACAGTTATAAACAAATCATAACACGTTTACTAAAATACTGCTCGCAAACCAACATTAAAGCTTCGTTAATAAAGTTTCGAAAAACGCTTTTTTTTGTTAATTAACTATTTTCTCTAATGTGTAGTCGTTTAGTTATGTTAACTATATAGTTATGATAACTATAAATTTTATTAGTAGAACCCACTTCAGAAAAGACTATACTATGGTTATAGCTTTTGATGGCAGAAAGCTCATTTTTCCTGAGCATGAGCTTGAACATGCAAAGCTTAAGCTCAAAACTGGAAAAAATTGTGCTAGCTTCAAATATAATATGTTGTTGCCCTGAGCTTGAGCTTTCTAGTTTTTGAATGGTCTTGAGCTTAGTTGTGAGCTTATATTTTTTCAACAAATTTTAAAATTCAGAAATAAATATGAGCTATATAATATATTTTTTCATATTCCAATTTTAAAGTTATAACTACTAGTTAAATATCGATTACTTTAACTAAAAAGCTTGCAATTAAGATTATGATTATTTTATTCTAAAGTAAAAATATTTTATTGATGTATGAAATGCTTATAGAAAGTTTGAAACATTTTATGATAAAAGTTTTTTATTAAGCTCAACACAAGCTCAATAAGCTCGTTGAATTTAACTTAAGCTTGAGCTTATAAATTTAAGCTCAAAAGATTCTCGAGCTTTAGAATTGCGCTAAATCTCTTATTTGAGCTTTATGTTGAGCTTGAGCTAGCTTATGCAAGCTTGCCTGACGAGGGAATGATCCCTACTGTTTTAAACCGAATTTTTCGAGAACACTTTTATTTTGTAGAGGACATCGAATAGTATATGTTACAAAAAAAAATTCGGCAAAGAGTGAAACGGGGGTCGTGGAGGGCCTTTAAAGTTTTTAAGTCAAAAAGGGGGACAAATTTTGACTAAAAATTTAAATATTAATAACTTTTGAATGGGAGGTCATGGAGGGGTGGGATATCTTTCTAAAATTATTATTTAATTTTGGAAAACTAATTTCAAAAAATGGGGTCATAGGTGGTCAGGAAGGTGGTCAAACAAAAAGGGGGACAAATAGTTTGAAAATTAATAACTTTTAAACAGGAGGGGTTAGAGGGGTGGAATTTTCATAAAAATGATTGTTATAATTAAATTAACAGAATTTACAGAACAAATTGTAGTTTTTTCTCCTTTAAGTGATTGAGTTCTTGTAGCAGGTATTTCTAAGTTAAACCAAGATTCGTCTGTGCTGAATATGAGTTCGTTTGGAAATAGCTCGCAATCTTTATTTACTTTTTCAACAAACTCGAACTGTGGAAAGATTTATTCTAGAGCCGAAACGGTAACGGGATACTGCCCCACGCAGGGTGACAGTTCCGACAACAGCCCTCCAGCTGCCATCACTGGGTATTTGTCGGCCGGTCAACACCCAACACCCCATCTTTTAAAATCAACACTCTCTGCCTACCTTTTCAATCAAATGCAAAAATGCAAATGACTGCTAAAAACATATGTTAAGATAAGAAAAGTAAAAAAGATCATGTGTTTTAATAATTATTTACAATTAATTTATTTTCTCGGGACAGGGGGTCGTAGTGAGGTGTAGAAGATCTCAACGGGTAGGTCCCATCATTACCTATTCAACGATTTCCACTGGGGGTGGGGGTTCGGGGTTTCTATAAAAGACAATTTTAAACAAAATTTTCCCCCACTAACTTCTACCCTCTTTCATCAATTTTTTAAAATTATTTATTATTTTAATAAATTATATAAATTATAACAGTCATTTTTATGTAAATTCCACCCCTCTAACCCCTGCCATTCAAAAGTTATTAAAATTCAAAATATTTGTCCCCCTTTTTGTTTGACCACCTTCCTGACCACCTATGATCCCAATTTTTTGAAATTAGTTTTTATAAATTAAATAATAATTTTAGAATGATATCCCACCCCTCCATGACCTCTCTTTCAAAAGTTATTAATTTTTAAAGTTTTAGTCAAAATTTGAACCTTTTTTGACATAAAAACTTTAAAAGCCCTCCACAACCCCCCGTTTCACGCTTTGCCGAAATTTTTTGTGTAACATATACTATTCGATGTCTTCTACAAAATAAAAGTGGTCTCGAAAAATTCGGTTTATGACAGTTGGGATCATTCCCTCGTATTTAGTTGGTAACTCACTATAGGGTACATACTGTATACTGTAACCGTAATGTTAGTGTTTTGCGCAACAATTGCGTCATGAATTGTTGATGTTTACGTTTTAGAATGAATTAATAATGCAATACATTAAAGCTAAATTGGTTTACGTTAAACTAATTAAACAAATATCAAATTATCTGTGCAAATATCAGCGAATCAGCCAAACAACTCCAATAAAAACAAAATACGACTCAACAACAATTACGACAAACCATTCAAACAAATATAATCATTTAAATGGTTTTATAATTATTAATCGCAATAAACGCCAATTTCGAAACGAATGTCGAGCTTTGCTACGATTACTATCAAACAGTTATCTGTCGGCGATTCCATACCAATCGAACCGATACATACACACCACTACAACCACATTCAAATCAAACCATAAAAATGAAAACAATAATAAAAATGGCAACAATAAACAAGAGGACGACGAGAGCAACGAAGACGATAATAAAGAAAATGATGAGTCGAAGGCATCATTAATAGCGAAAGCTGTGGTTTGGATGTCATCCGCATATATGATGATAACGATAATGTCGCTCATATTCCCAAACACTAATCAACCGGACGTTTATCGTTACGTTTCGTTCAACGAATTCCTATACCAAATGTTAGCGAAAGGCGAAGTCGAGAAACTGGTGGTCCATCCGGAACTCGATTTGGTGGTCATTTACTTAAACGATGGCGCAGTAATCAAAGGTAAACGAGTGGATCACAGGACGTATCACATGAATATCGTGAACGTGGCCTCATTTGAGACCAGACTAAGGGAAGCCGAACGTAAGCTTAATATTAAACCTGATCGACGCGTACCCGTTATATACGAACGAAACCAGGAAAGCACTTGGATTTTATTGGTGTCGTTGGTGGCCGTTTCGCTCCTCATTTTAATGATGTTCAGATCCGGACAAATTAAGACGCCGAGTGTGGACTTTTTTGTCAGTTTATTCACATTTGATAAGCTTATTATTTTAGTTATGATATATTATAGAGAAATAATTATTGCGTTTAATCGTTAGTCACAATTAGGACGCGCTAAGTTTACAATGGTTGATCCATTAACGGGTGCCGGCAAAGGTGTTCGATTCAAAGACGTTGCGGGTCTTAAAGAAGCTAAGATTGAAATTATGGAATTTGTGGATTATTTGAAATCACCGGAAAGATTTAGAGTAAAATTATGTTTAATTTGATTATCGTTGAAATTGACCAAAAACCCATATTATTTAGGCTTTAGGCGCAAAAGTTCCGCGCGGTGTTCTGCTTCTCGGACCACCTGGTTGTGGCAAAACAATGCTCGCTAAAGCTGTTGCCACTGAAGCGAGTGTTCCATTTCTGGCAATGGCTGGCTCTGAGTTTATTGAGATGATCGGAGGTTTAGGAGCGGCCAGAGTAAGAGATTTATTTCGTGAAGCCAAGAAAAGGGCGCCATGTATTGTTTATATTGACGAAATTGACGCAATCGGCAGAAAGAGAAGCACTGCGAGCATTCAAGGAGTAACCGGTGAAGAAGAACAAACGCTTAATCAGTTATTAGGTACGTTTATTTAACGTATTTTTAATTAATTTTCATTAATGTTATAAACTTTATAATTTTAGTTGAAATGGATGGCATGAGCCAAAGAGAAGGCGTTATAATGCTTGCCTCGACAAACAGAGCGGACATACTTGACAGAGCATTGTTAAGACCAGGAAGATTTGATCGCCATATTTTAATAGATTATCCAACGCTCGATGAACGACGAGAGACATTCATCCAACATCTGAAATCGATTAAATTAGAATTACGTCCAGAAGAATACGCTCTTCGTTTGGCTCAATTAACTCCAGGTTTTAGTGGCGCTGATATCGCCAGTAAGTTTGCCTCAATATTAATATAATTGCGGTGAAATTAATTTCATGGTTTTATTCGGACAGACGTGTGCAATGAGGCAGCACTTCACGCCGCTCGTAAGGGAATGAAAATAGTAAAGGGTGAAAATTTGGAATATGCTGTGGAACGAGTGGTGGGCGGAACAGAGAAGAGGAGTCAAGTGATGTCACCGCAAGAAAAAAGAGTGGTCGCGTTTCACGAGTGCGGACACGCTTTAGTTGGATGGCTTTTGGAGCACACGGACGCGCTATTAAAAGTTTCCATTGTTCCACGAACTACCAATGTTTTAGGTTATGCTCATTATTTACCATCTGATCAAAAACTGTACACAAGTCAACAACTTTTTGACAGAATGTGTATGTCTCTCGGTAAGCATTTGGCAGTTTTTAATTGAAATTACGTATAACTTACAGTATGCTTATTACCAATTGTCAGGCGGAAGAGTGGCCGAATCATTAATATTTAATAGAATAAGTTCTGGCGCTCAAAATGATTTAGAAAAAGTGACAAAAATGGCTTATTCTCAAATAAAACAATTCGGAATGGATCCAGTGGTTGGACCGCTAAGTTTTCCATCAGACGAAGAAATGAAAGGGCAAGATAATTGGATCGGAAGGAAACCGTACAGTAAAAATTTGGCGAATCTTATTGATATGCGGGCGCGGCTATTAGTCGCAAATGCTTACCAAAATACGGAGAAATTATTAAGTAATAATTTAGATAAATTAAAATTACTCGCCGAAACCCTTTTACATCGCGAAGTATTAAATTATGCTGATATCGAGGCAATAATCGGTGCGCCACCGTTTGGTCCAAAGAAAATGATAGAAGCATTGGATTTCGGTCCGAATATTGATTCAGAGCAAACACAACATGAAACTAATGGAAATGAAACGCAGAAAAATGAAAATAATGATAATAAAACTGAAAATAAAGAGGAACAATCGAATTAGTGTACACGTAAAAGTATTCCAATAATAGTCATTTCTCTGTTATTTAGTTTTATTGTGCGAAATTTGTAATTAATTCAAAACTTTCAGCAAGAGTTCATAAAAATTATATTTCCCATTTTGAAGTGAGCTAAATGTTGTTTTTGTATTGAAAACAAGTAATGTATTTATGTCATTCTATAAGTCATTTTTTTTGCAAATATTGATAATCTTTTAATTAATCATAACATAACGATTTACAGTATACTGAAATATGAAGCGCCAATTTATAATTTATACGTCACTGTATTTGACGTCAAGCCATTGTATATGAAAGTATTATTGATTGGTATGTATTGAGATGTAATCAATTTGATCACTTCTTGCGCAGCACATCCGCCAACGATTGCGGCGATTGTATGTAATTCACATCCACCGTAACGACAACTATAAATTACAAACTTCTGTTATAACATAACAAATATTTAATTTCAGTTTTAAATACATTTCGTGTATAAAGTCGTCTTTCGCTAAAGAAATTGATCCCAAATCGGTCAATATTTCTTTCAAATAAGTCTAAAAACAAAAATAATAAAAGTAGATAAATTATTTTGCATTTAATACCTTAAGCTGCGACACATCACTCTCTAAGTGGTCATCGAATTGTCCTGGAAAACGGTTGTGGAGAGAAAAGAAACGGTCCACAGATCGTAATAATAAGTAATAAATCAGTTCATCACAACCGTCGTCAACAAACTGAGCAGAACTGACTAATTCGCGCAAATATTCGCTCGTTAACTCCGAATCAATGGAAGAAGTTCGCACCACATTCAAACTGTGAGCGTTTTTGCAGAATAATTTCACGTCATTTTCGGTTATATTAACGCTCGCCACTTTTGATATGGTTTGGCAAATGTTAAAAACCGTTTCGGCGTCTTCTTTAGCTTTAGCGCTATAAATTTTCTGCAGTTCAATATATTTTTTCGAATCGGATATCATGTCCGGAATGGTTCCCCTCAGCGGTAAACAGTTATACCGCGACACAAACTCTTTAAGAGCTTTCACGCACAACCAAAATGAATTGGTAGCCAATGGTGAGCTTACATTCGCGTCTTCCAGTAATTGCTTAGTTGTGGACGGAATAAAACTGGATTCATGTAATACAGAATTTACTGATTTAATGGCTTCATCAAAATTTTCGAGATCCAATTCCTTTAGCTCATCGTCGCTGTTATTTGCCGACGAACGCAGTGATTGCGAACCACTTTTGATTAAATCTTTTAACTGTTGCTTTTCTTTGTAATTTTTGGGCAAATCATTACTATTCCTGCCGTACTCTGACCGCCATTTCTGGATAAATTTGTGCAAAACGACCAGATATGGCGTGTGGACCAAATCGTTTCGCGACATTTCCTCAAACTTTTCGTACGAATCGAAATAGTTCTTCAACTCATCGAACGGTTTGTCGAGCCTTAGATCTTCGTAAACGTTTTCGGGATGCGATTCAATGATATGATGTTCGCGAACCTGAACTCTGATATAACCAATAAAACCGATGGCTTTGCACACAATTAATGGCACATTCAAATGCCACAAGTGTTGCGTCAATTTGATCAACGATTTCTCGTTATAGACAGCGGTGGCGATAACCACCGAAAAGCGTTTAAAAAATTGGTCATTCGATTCGAGGATACTGTCCAACGATTCTTCGATGTACTCGCCGTTAACGTCGCCATTCATTTCCACCAATAATTGCGTTGCGATTTGTGCGCGAGATTTACCGATCGTTGAACACATGTCGTCGTCCATAACGAAAAAGTTGTTTCCCAAGTCTTCTTCGGTGACGAGATTGTGGTCAACGATAGTGAACGAACCGATTCCGGGTAATACAAGACTTTTTAGTAATTCAGTGCCAACTGATGTGGCGTTAATCAGGCAAACGTGT
Source organism: Phthiracarus laevigatus (assembly GCA_034700185.1). Taxonomy (NCBI): domain Eukaryota; kingdom Metazoa; phylum Arthropoda; class Arachnida; order Sarcoptiformes; family Phthiracaridae; genus Phthiracarus; species Phthiracarus laevigatus. The sequence goes on along the minus strand of JAQIXJ010000749.1, from coordinate 11,315 downwards.
GACGACTCTAACGCTATTTGTCCGCAATCGCCCCAAAGACTGATCAAACAAATACAATCGAAATAAAAACATGAAAATCCATTTTATTAAATCATACTAAAAACGCAACCATTACCGCAATTGTCTGTCATATCGCTTTGTTTTATCGCTTTCAACGCATTTCGGACTTTTAGGCGATTGGTTACTAAACTCTGATGTTTGTGTCATTTTTCGATAATTAAATGTTCAATGATTTCGATTTTATTTTACAAATCATTTATTTTTGTAATAATATTCCTAAGAAAAACTGGTTTATTTTAATTGTAACGTATAGCTTATATCATATACATTTAAATACATCGGTTTTCATATAAAATAAAGCATTAAATAGTTACTAATAGTACCATAATATCGATGGCAGTTGCAGTTATTTTGCTCAGTTTATCAGTTATTACAAAATAAAATAAGCGTCAAATTCAAAATACAGTATAATACTAACGTAAACCATGCCAGAGATGGCTTTTGTTTTTCCAGTTTTGCCGGAAATTAGAATTAAATAAGAACAATACATTCATATAGAGCTCACTTTTTCATATGTCATAATGCGTGCTTATGTCAAAAATATATCAGTTTTTAAACAAAAATGGCAAACTGCCAAATCCCTTTATTAACATAAGACTGCGAACACCTGGACAGACAGACATACTCAAATCCATAAACTCGACTTCTCCCTGAGAAAGTGAGCTAAAAAACTGAATGGCCTCACATCACATACATATTACAAAACGGTTATTTGGTTACAAGTTGTATATATGTGATGTGACGCAATTTAATAGTCATAGTCTTTTTTAATGCTAGTTTCCCGCAATACTAGAAAACCAAAAAACCATGTCTGAATCACACATTCACAGAGGTTTACGCATATTTTTTAGTTTAAAAATATTAGAATATTTATTTAGATCCATTACCCCACCCAAGAATTGCACTAACGTTCCACTAACGGATAAAAAAATAAAAATAGATCCCATTAATGGTCAATTACCGACACTTTTTTCAATTCCACTAACGCTACGATCATCAACGTTTCACGAATAAAACTGAATCTAAATTAGTTTTAAAGATCACAAATTTCAAACTATTATTCCCTCATATTTAATATAAACAATTTACAATTATAGTGTACATGTATTAGTTTTAAACAAATGATAGCAAAATATGCCAAATCCCTTTATTTATATAAAGCTGCGGACGTATGGACAGACAGATTTCTGTCTGAAAGTTTAATGGTAAGCTTAAAATTTCTCAAATAACATGGTTTTGTAATTTATTTAAATAAACGTATTTTCACAATTTAAATATGAAAGAATAATTTTTTCCTTTACTTAATTAATTTAATCAAATATAAGGATAACATAAGAAAAAAGAATAATAGTATGGCATTTATAAAAAAAATTTATAAATTAAATAATAATCATAAATCGCAAAAAATAATGTCAAGCATTCCGTGATAACGATATCTCAATGAGAGACATTTGCGGAACAACTTTGATTAGCTCTTCGATGCCTTGTTTCAACGAAATCGACGATCGAAAGCCAATTTTAGCAATTTTAGCGTACGATACCATATAATCTCGTTTGTCCTTATCTTCCTGATCATCATTGCACGATAGAGCGCATCCTTCAACGCAACTCGCAATGCTTAGCGCGGCATCAATTTTTTTCATATTCATTATCTCGTCTCCAACGTTATACGTATTGCCACCCATTATCTCATAGTTCTGCAACGCTAATAAGAAAGCGTTGGCGGCATCTTTGACGTGCAAAAATGTTCGCTTAAAATTGGGTTCATAAACCGAAATACTTTTTTCATGAATGGCCCGATGCGTCAAATCGTTGATTAGTAGGTCCAAACGCATTCGCGCCGACACACCAAACAGCGTCGCGAGTCGTAATATCACCCCATTCTTGCTCTGTATCATCAGTTCGGCATTCGCTTTGCTTCTGCCATACAGACTAAGCGGACATAAATTCGTGTCTTCGGTGCATGTCTGCTGCACAGCGCCATAACAAGAACCAGTTGAAGCGAAAATTAGTTTTTGATGCGTTGCGAGCGCTTCCACTATATTCTTCGTTCCGTTTTCGTTAACGTCAACAGCCAGTTCTGGATCTTTATCGCAAGCAGGATATCCAACAATAGCCGCCAAATGAATGACTGCGTCCACATTTTTGATTGCCGCTGATATGGCAGCGGTGTCCCTAATGTCACCCTTTATTATCTCTAAATCGGGATTGGAAACGAGGGGCAATAGAGACGAAATTCCGTAATTAAAGCTATCGAAAACGGTTACTTTATAACCGTTTTCAAGTAAGAGAGGAATCAACGACGATCCTATATAACCGGCTCCACCCGTCACTAATACATGATCTATTGTCACGTTATTTAAAGATTTTCCATTTGTTGTTCTCATTTCTAAATAAAGATGCAATCTTTATAGCTATAAATTTTATCCACTTATTTTACGTCAACGCATAAATTTACGAACATTTAATTTTAAAAAAACAGAATTTAAAATTTCCAACTTTATTTCAATAATATTAACTAAATTAATGCAAAAGAATTCATTGCATTTATTCATGAAAAGTTAAAATAAGGTTTAAATATAGTTTTAAGTTACATAATTTGAATGGGAAACATACCAATGCTGGATATGATGCTAACAATAATCAATATTCAATAGCAGATAACTAATGTGAATTCACTGTGAATATTCAACCGAATACTTTGTTATTTGTGTTTGCTTTAGTTAAGTTTTGCTAGTAATTTATCTTTAAATAGAGTTTGAGTACATTGAGAAATTTGCGACACCCCGCTGTTATATTACAATATTTACATGATTAGGAATAAAGACCACGTGATTGATAAAGACTTGATTGATATTTAGATAATACGCGTATTCCGGTTTTGTCCAAAATTATAGGAAATATTAAATAAAACTTGTATTCAACGTGTGATCTTACACTCTATGCTAGTCATTCAATAATTTTGTTTTTAAATCGAAACTCGAGTAACATTAATTGTATTTTGTAAAAAAAACAGTGCTGTACATTCTAATTTTGCGATAACAAGTACCGTTAAAAGTGTTTTATGTCGAAATATTTTCAAAGAACAAAAAGTATATCAAAATCCGCAAAAAATTTAGAAATAGTCTGAAATAATTACAAGTGTTTCATAAAGCTTGCTAAGCATTATTAAATTTTACTTTACATCTATTGATTTCACGCAAATTGATGATAAAATACGATCCTATTTATAATATTATAAAATTAAAAAAGAACTTTAATTTAAAGATTCGAATACTTTATAATTGGTAACGAAAGAACAATTAATCAGTTTTGTGCTCAATTACGTTACTCGTCTGATGAAAGCATTTGTTAATTTTTCAGTACTTTGATTGTATTATGCAATTCATAATAGTTTATAAAAATAAGTATTACGTGTAAATTATTATCAGTTTATCGCACATAAGCTGATCAGCAGTCATTATACCAAAAAACGTGATACGTGTATGTGTTTAACAATATTTTATGTTCTAAAGTAATTTCATATAATTAAGAACATGAGTGCCAGAAAACGTAAAAGCATATTAAATTTAATTGAAAAATATATGGTAAGTACATTCAATTTTCTCAATAATATGTGAATCAAAAAAGTATTATTTATTTATTAAATTAAGAATAAAAATAAGTTTTTACAACTTTAGCGTGAAAGTAATAATAATCTATCGGTTATAATCCGAGAGAATTTACTTTGAAAAAAAATTCTTTCCAATTTAAATGCTTAAAATCAAAATTAGATCATAACTTTAAAATTTTAATTTTAAAACGAATTATGTTGAACAGAATATAAGAATATTTTGAGATAAACAATATACGGTAGTTTTCTTCAATTTATTAACTTATAAACGTTTGTAAGAAAAATAAAAATCGAAAATTGACGAAAGAAACTATGAATAAAAATTAACCAATTTTCCGACCCATTAATATCTATAGTGTTCAGGCTTGTATGGGCCTTCTTCTGGTATACCGAGATATACCGCCTGTTCAGCACTCAATTTAGTGAGCTTAACGCCGAGATGTGGCAAATGCAAAGCAGCCACCTCTTCATCGAGCTAAACATATATGAATTTGATACATCAATTTGAAACAAGTGAATATGAAAAATTCAATTTATTGGGAAATATACCTTTTTTGGTAAGATATGAACTCCAATGGAATATTTGCCCAGCGGTGCGGTGAACAGTTCAATTTGGGCCAAAGTTTGATTACAGAATGAAGTACTCATCACAAAGCTTGGATGACCCATAGCACAGCCCAAATTTACCAAACGACCAGAAGCCAGCAAAAGAATATGGCGACCATTAGAAAGAGTATACCGATCGACCTATTCATTTGAATTCACAAAAATTAATACATTCTAAGTATGGTTAGCCAAAAATAAATTAAAAACCTGAGGCTTAATATTGATTTTTTCAGTGGCATTAGCTTCGAGCCATTTCACGTCGATTTCGACGTCAAAATGTCCAATATTGCACACAATGGAATCTTCAGGCATATTGGAAAAGTGTTCGCCACGGATGATGTCTTTGCATCCAGTGGTGGTAACGAAAACACTTGCACGTGAACACGCATCTTCCATTGTAGTCACTTCGTAACCTTCCATAGCGGCCTGAAGCGCATTGATTGGATCAATTTCAGTAATTATAACTCTGGCACCAAACGCTCGCAATGATGAAGCGGAACCTTTGCCCACATCACCAAAACCTGCCACAACGCATACTTTTCCGGCAAGCATTATGTCAGTCGCTCTCTTGATTCCGTCGGTCAATGATTCGCGACATCCGTAAAGATTGTCAAATTTAGACTTTGTTACCGCATCATTAACATTAATCGCAGGCACTTTAAGCGTTCCCTTTCGCAACATTCGGTATAACGTATGCACTCCTGTTGTCGTCTCTTCGGATATACCCTTAATTCCATCAAGAAATTGAGGATATTTGTCGTGAACCAAACCTAAGTTTTATTTCAATTTCATCAATTATCAGCTAAAATATACTCGTAAGTTGAATTATTTGTGGTAATATTACGCATATGTAGCTTATATACTAAATTGCTTATGTGTTTATGTGCACTAACTTTCTATTAATGCCAAGCTTTTAACTAGAATGGAAAAAACAAACGGGTTTTCTATGAATGATAAATTACCAGTTAAATCTCCGCCATCATCTAAAATCATATTCAACGGATTTCCATCAGGAAAAACGAGTGTCTGATCGATACACCACAGATATTCTTCCTCAGTTTCTCCTTTCCACGCATAAACGGCGACACCAGTGATAGCGATGGCGGCCGCCGCGTGATCTTGCGTCGAAAATATGTTACAACTGCTCCATTGAACCTCTGCTCCCAATTCGAGAAGCGTTTCGATAAGTACAGCGGTTTGAATGGTCATATGCAGACATCCAGCGATTCGCGCGCCTTTTAGTGGCTTCAGTGGTCCATATTTTTGGCGAATACTCATCAGTCCTGGCATTTCATTTTCGGCTAAAATGATTTCTTTGCGACCAAATTCCGCCAATTTTATATCAGCTATTAATTAATCAATTACTTTATTAGAATTAAATTTAATAATCAAATTTTAAAACAAAAATGATGGAAACACGAACCAATTTTATACGCAGGCTTTGCTTCACTCATTGTTTATATTCTTCTAATTCTGTTCCCTTTTCCAAGAAATGATGAGTTTGAAAGATGTAAACGAAAAGAAAGTTTAGCGCACATGCATCCAACTTTTATACGCTCAACAGAGCAGCTGTAAACCACATATCGCTGTTTTTATCGCAAAAATTACTCATAACTGGTGACATCTGCCATACAAAATATGTGATTTAAAATTGTGATAAAACTTACTCGTTATGCAAAGTTGTGGAACCTATTTGTGGGCTTAAATTTCGTATTTAGGTAGTGGTTCTAAAAATAAGCGTATTTTTTAAAAAATTTGGCCAAGAAATTCAACAGTAGCGTAGACTTAATTGAAGTTATGATTGAGTGTTTAAAAGATCTTATAAACATATTGCTTAAATATTTTTATTAGTTCGGTTTGGTTTATCACCAAATATTAATAAAATCAATATTTTTAATTAGAAAATAATTTAAAAAAATGAAATTATACAATAATGAATACCATATAAAGAATATTTAACGAAAGTTAACAGTTATAAAACTCTTCGAGCGCTTTGAGGTCATCGTCTGTTTTAATAATGTTTGGCAAATAATTGTCATAAAGTTAATTATTTGTTTATAACGGTATGTTTTGATATGAAAATCAGTAACCGATGATTTAATAATTTGCCAATTTTTGCATAAATTATTAAATGACGTAATATTAATAAACTTTTGTTTAATAAAATCCCAATCGATATCATATCCATTATGATAATTACACTTAAACAACACATATATTAATTTAACGGAATCACGTTTACGCCATTTTTCCATTTCATCGAAGAAATTCCAGCGTAGGCTACAGAAATTCGCGCTTCGATTTAGTTTAGCAGTATTTCGGTTAGAAACTCAAAAATCGGTTATTTCGGTTAAATAAACTATGCCCTAAAATCTTTGTTTTAACTTAATATTAGTTTATATTCACTTTCCAGTTTCGTTATTTACCATCATCACTGAAACACTTTAACCCAGCTTTTAAATACAAAGCGTTCGGTTAAAACCGAAATATCCTGACCCTAACAATAACATAACCGCTTTACATACAGTACAGTACAATGTTGTATGATAGTGCGCATTGTGCTGTACATACGGTATTGGTATTACCCGTACGAGCGTTACGAATGTTATCGGACGCTAACGACTTACGAAAAAATCGTTAGTAGAAAATTCAGTGAAATTTATCATATTTATTACACTAAACTGATATCATTTGGTTAATGCTTTACTTTACTCTCCGATTGGTAAAACTATTTAATAAACTCAATACTTAACTAATGTATGGAATAATTTCAATTAATTTAACATGATTTGAAATGTTAACATTATTTTAAACTATTATGATTAACAGCGCTGTAATAACAGTCAAACAAATGGGCGCATCGATCACTATCTCTAGACATTAACTCAACATTAGACATATCAATGCCAACACTAAACCAAACGTTAGACAACTGTGAACACAGTTTAATCAACTTTTCCACTAAATTTCTGAGCGTTTCCTGCTTATAAAACACGCATTGTTTAATCTGAGCCACAAACTGATCATGTAATTTCAAAAACTGATCGAAATTAGCGGCATCTTTCAAAGTATTAATGGCATTGGAAACGGTTCCATCGATCGCGAACACAAAATGATTATGCAATTTGTTAACGCAATGCTGTAATTTAAATCGCATCACATATAAACAATTGGGCAATCGATTCGATTTAAATTGTTCGCTAAACGACATTTGATCCAAAATCCATTTACTATATTTCACTTTTAGCAACAATTGAAACACTTTGTTAAACACGCCAATCACCTCAAGCGCGAACATAGTATTAAACGGCCATTGGATGTCGATATATATTAGGTTTACGTTATTCAAAAATTCGATCGGTTTTGAGTTTCGTTTGGCGTAACTTATAAATGGCTTGATATCACCGGATGAATCGAGCGCTTCATCGTTCAGCATAATAGCGTTGATGTCTGACGTATTCATCGTATAAAGCGCTTTATACAGTCGAACGCAATAGAAATATAATGAATCGCTGGATCGCATTAGAAAATAGTCGCAAATATTGTCGAAATATTTCTTATATTCGCTGTATATTAAACTCATTAAATCGGAACAAACCGTTTGGCAAACGTTGCGCAATGTTTTCGCTAATGTTTCGGTTAAAATCAATTCAAACGGTTTAATGAGTGGTTGCGGCAAATATTGAAGTTTGATTTCGTTGGAATCGATGTGGTTATGCAACAAATGGTCGCAACTATATTTGTAAAGCGGTTTGTGATGCGAATATACATTAAAGTAATTCAATTTCGAGTCATATTTATTGTTTATAACTTCGATCTCTAAAGACTTCGGAATCAGTTCGTCTTCGTTTAATTCGTGATTCGAACATTTTTGCGCAGTTTTTATTAATTTTTGTTTATCGTTTTGTTTTTCTTGATTTTTTCCGTTATCAAAGCTATATTTCGACAAATTTTCATTTAAAATACGTGCAAATATCTCATACAATCCGCAACTTTTCGTTTCCGCTTCAATAATTTTTTTGATCATTAATTTCGATTTGGCAGCAATAATGATCTCATCGATATATTGCGCTAAAAATGGGGGCATTTCTGCGGAAACATTTCTAAGCTGAACGCAATTTTGCCAAAACTTTATCGAATCGAAATCAGTGTCCGTTATTTCGAACATAAATTCTTGATGCGGATCAGCAAACACGCCGTTCACGAGAATACGCTCCAAATAATCAATCAATGGTCGAATTGTGTCGATAAACAACGTGTAAACAATGCTTCGCACATACTTTTTCCGAAAATCGAGCCGATTATACGTGGAGTTAATAATCGAAAAACTAAGACATAGATTACTGGAATGCGTTATCGCTGTGTCGCGTATTTGGGCGTAAATTTGCCACAAAACCTCGATTGCGGTCAAGAGGTTATCGTTTTGGTCGGAATCCAGCAAATACTTCAACTCTAACAACGATCGCGTTTTGCCGCGAATCGCGTCATTGATGGCAAACACACGCTTACATATATCCAATAGAATGGACGTTAATGAAGATCGAAACGCGTTTAAACTGTTACTGATTACCAACTGATCGTCTGTTTGGTCATCAGTGGCACAGTTGTCGCTGCTTTGAGGCCAACATAGTTCTAACATCTTCTTGATAGCTGTTCCGTATTTGCAGTAGAATTGAAGGTAATTTATGAATACGGTTTCGCCCAAACAGTTTAGACTGAAGCCATGTTTGACCACAAACTGATCCAATTGTTCGCTCCATTCGAATAGAACTGATTGCGAGCCGCAAAGTAATCCAATTATCGATCGAATAACTTCCGTTACGCTCAGTTCCGTCGATGGTTTTATCAACGATATTATTTGCGTGTAATTTAAGTCCATATCAAATTAAATGTCGTGTCCATTCAATTGAAAATATTTATAAACAAACACTAGATTTGGCGCTTAACTTATTGCATACGTTACGCATGCGCATTACGCGTACTTTGTTACGTCAACATTAGCACGAGATAACCACACGCCAAAACCAATTATTTTTTAATAATTTGTTAATAGATGGCGTAAAAATTATTAAATCACTGACAATCCAAAGTAATGCAAAAGTTTTAAATTGGTAATTTATTGTGTGATTTTATAACTATTTTGGAATCAATAGCTAGAAATTTGAAATTATAAAATGAAATGAACAAAAGTTTATGTTTGTAATAGAAGTTAAACACATAGTCATATTCTATTATCAATTTTTTAAGCCATAAAATTCAATCATGAAAATTAAAAATTAAATATAATAATCCTTAATTTCTCGATATGGAGTGATGTAGATATATATTGCAATTGTGGGAAAATTACATGCGGGATATCTATACTCATTTTTAATGTTCATATTTTTCTAGGTCTCAATTTGTCTCAATAATGATAAACTTAAATCTTGATGTGCGCGTGATTTTTAATAATGAAGCTCATTGTTTAAATTGTTTTTCTAACTTAAGTAAAATAAATAACTGATAAAAATAATTTAAATGATTGTATAGCCTCTATAAATTTTTGATTGCGAATAAATTATGTTTTATCCATAATAAATAAAAAATGAAGTATTATTCAATATTTGCTATTATCATCACATTTGTTCATTTATTAACGAACAAAATCAAATGCGACATCTGTTCCGATGGTATCATAGACGCGGCCACAACTCTACACAACGGCGATATCATATTGTTTCGGAATAAGGACGCGTGGATACTACACAATGATAAGGACAGCGCAATAGACGGTCCGTGCGATATAAACCAGTTATTCAGGGAAATAAGTGGGCCGATTGACGCGGCAGTTACCATCCAATCTCACGACGCAATAACCGAATTTGTTGGCTCTAGTGTTTACTTTGAAAGCGGTCACTTTTTCACGTTTAAAAACTTTCGGCCTTATCAGGTAGAATGGGGATCAATAACTTATTTGCCGCACACTGGATTGCAATCAAGCATCGGTTCCACAATGCCTGAAGTCGAAAGTTTAATGAAAACCGTAGTCAGTGGCGCATATTTCGATATTACCGATGGACGAAGTAAATTGATTTTCTCGAATGGCGTTGTTTTAGGTTATAATTTTAAAATGGGAACGGAATACGACGTACCAGTTATATCGAACTTAAGTTCCGAAATGCATAAGTTGGACGCGAAGAACGTGCCATCAACTGTGAACGCGGCGCTCACTTATAAAGAACAGCTTTATTTATTTAAGGGTTCGACTTTCTGTGCCATCAAATTTCGAAACCTAACGGAAAATGATTGCGCAATGAAGTCGACTAGACGTTATTTTTTACGGTGTAATAGTATCAAAAAAGCGCGAAATGATGGCTGCGTTATCAGTGACAGCCCTGTAGTTACGAAAAAAAGAACTGAATTAACCAAAAGTACGTTAAACATAAACGAAGATATAGATAAGGAAATTAGCACTAAATCCAATTTGGCCGCCGCTAGAGATGTCAAAGAAGTAATAATTAATATAAGCAATAATAATTTGCCAACAATTTTAAGTATATTTGCATCCATTACTATAATATTTTTAAATATATTCATTTTCGATTAAAACTAATTTTAATTAATTATTTACAATTTAAAGTAATAACTTTTATAAATAAAATTCTTTAAATTAAACGGTAAACGAAAAATAAATTAATTATTTATGTATCAATAATAGCAAATGTCTAATAAAACGCAATTTATTTTGTGATAAGTTTTGTTAATGCCCTTATGAGTAGGGTATTGTTAGAAAAAAGGGTACAAAATCGTTTATTAATCGTTTCATAAAAAGGCTTAAATTCGTTTGATAAATCGTTTGAAAAATTTTTAAATTTTAGTTACAAAAATGAGTTAAAATTAGAGATGCACATTTTAACCGGTTAACTTTTGACTTACACTTGTGTTAGCAGGTTAACCGGTTAAAGTTAAGAGTTAAGGTCAAAGATTTTGATGTGAGTTAAAGTTAAAGTTAAGAATTTTATTAACTCAACGGGTTAAGAAAAAATTGCGAGTTAAC
>JAQIXJ010000748.1:0-27799 GCA_034700185.1 Phthiracarus laevigatus | reverse complement strand
TTTAACATTAGCTATACTTTAACATTAGCTATACTTTAACATTAGCAATACTTTAACATTAGCTATACTTTAACATTGTCGTAACAAAAAGTCAATTCATCCCCCTTTAGAAAAGTTTTATACATGCCCTCTAACAAGCCAACACTTGGGTCAAGTTTTAAAACAGGCCCTCTAACAACGCATGTTGGGTTAAACTCCACCTCTCCCACATATACGAAACATAGCCTCTAACAGTGCTCGACCACTAGAAAGGCACTTCCGCTTTGCTCTGACGTGCTATACCTTTGCCTGCAGTAAGGAAACCGGAAACAGTAGTACGGCATATTGTACCAGGTCTACTTTTGTTGAAACGCCTGTCGCTTTTCATTCAGTTGTTTAGCAAGCTTAATAAAGGGTTAGATAGACTAAAGCTTTAACTAAACTTTTATTTTTTATACTATGTTTATACTTTTTAATTTGTTAGTTATAGCTGTTGTCAAAAACTAAAAACAAGGAATAACAAGTCTAAAACACACTTTATACTGTATATAACACAAACGCCAAGAATTGCATTGAGACCAATTGTTTCAATTAGGTTTAGACATGGTGTCCCAGAGTGTGTCGGTCTGGGGGTAGGTTACTTTCCGACTTTTCAAAATTTTAGGGTGGGGGTCAAACTAATCGAATTTAAGCGACAATTTTTAAGCCATCGGACAAAAAAATATGAAAAAAATTTTCCCCATAGAGATGTCATTTCTCAATTTTTAGGTAGGGCGGGTCAACCTTTTGAGAAATCATGGGGGGGGGGGGTAACCCACCTCCAGCCCCCTCTGGGGCACCCTGATTATATGCTTCGAACTTATCAAACAAAAAAATAGCACTTGTTACCTATTTGACTCATTAGTAATGAGTCATTACAGATTACTGTGCACATTTCTGTTTTCAGTGCAATACTTGTTGATAATTTTTCTTATCGAAGGTTATTATGATTAAGTTTAAAAAGTCCGTAATATAAAAATAAATGTACAGTTTATGCTTGTTGTGATTGCAATTCAAGTGTGTGATAAAATTACATTATTTTTTTAATTGAAATATAATTCAGCAAAATATAAGGCGGAGTTGGTTTAATTTTACTTTTATAATTATGAGTTCAGTAATAATATATAGTAGTGATAGCTTTGATAGATTTGGCGATGATTTATGTGAATTAATATTAAGTTATTTATCAATCAGTGATTGTTTTCGATTGCAATGCGTTAACAAACAATTCAATATAAAAATATTTACGAAACAAACTAAACTTACTTTAACAAGTAATGGGAACCAAAACTCAAAAATTGAAAAGTTAATTATGTTTAACGAAAATATATATCGTAATCTTATAAATAGTTATATATTAAATGATGTGCTGGATAAATGTGCGAATATTAATCATATCACTATTGGTGGAAATTTGAATATAAACGACGAAATAATTAATATAATAAGCAATTCAAGCAAGTATTTAACACATTTAACAATCGATTTGGGCGATATTTGTGCGCCACGTGTTTGTTGGCAACATTTGGCGCAGAAAACTATAAAATATGCTGAATTAGTTTTACCTTATAATATGGATAAAAATCGATTAGAATCAATCTCACCATTATTGCCACTTACGTATAAACTTACAGGTCCTTATAATGGAAGCGTCAATAATTTATTCGATGTTTGTTCCCAATCAAATAAACTACATTTATTGAATAAAATTGAATCGACAGAAATATTTTGCTCGAATGATAAAAGCTTTCGAATGATAAAAGCTTTTGTCGACTTTTTTAAGAATAAGCTTAAATCAATTCACGTTTACATCGAATCGGTCGCAAACATTTATTCAATGAAACAGTTGGCGTGTTTCGAGAAACTTGAATATCTTGCAATAGATTTTTTTGCCAGAAATGACCAAAATTGTAATGAACTATTAAAACAAATTGGTTTGAAATGTACGAAATTGAATGTATTAGTTATTGAAAGTCTATATTCTCCGTTTTATGACTCACTTAATAATGGATTTAAATTGCTTAAAACGTTAGTTATTAAACGAAGAAATGATATAATAGGAAGAAATGGAAACGATTATCGAAACGGAATTTGCGAAAATATCCGTTTATTGAAAAATTTCAATCATTTAAGATATTTAAAATTTGAGAGCACGAAGATTGATGGAAATGCCTTCGAAGATATCCACTTATATTTGCCTGGATTAATGTCATTTATTGTAAGTGGATGTATTGGAAGCAAAATTACTGCAACTAAACTATTGAAACATTTGGCAAAATTACCTAATTTGTGTGATTTGAAGTATTTTTCGGAAAACGGATCCCTAACCACCGATAGTGTTATTACGTTTATAGATAAAAGTTGAAGTATTCGGCGAATTCATTTTCATCCTCAATCTACAACTATTGATAGAACAAGTATTCAGGATTATATACGAATTATTGATAGAAAAATTGAAATTAAAAATTTTTACTAATTTGAGTTGAATTAAATTCAAATTGTGTTACTGTTCTATAAGGAATTTTAATAAAATTAAGGCTTTATAATTAAAGATCAGTTTTTTATTCTCAAAAAAATTAAAGTATGAGAATAATTAATCAAATAATCTTTTTAATTATTTATTTTTAAGTCATATTTGGTTGTTATTAATAGTCTTAAACTTACATAAATTTTCATAAATACAAAATAAGCCTTTTCTCAAGAAATATGCAAAAAAATAATTAAAAATAATAGCATATTTTTTTAAAAAAATTTTAAAATATGCTTTTTATTCTATTATACAAAATTGTACTGTTGTTCTCTTTTATGCGCAAATCCTCTCCTTAATATTAATCATAGTTCCCAAGGGGAAGTGCTTGCCCAGAGTCGAGCACTTCTAGAATTCTGTAAACTTACGTTAGACTACAAACAAAATATTTATATCAGTACATTCATATCACAGCTCTAATGTTTTTAAAGCTATAAAATAAAGTGCGAGTGAATATTTTAGATCCGCTTTGTATGTAAACCAGGGTGTCCCATAGTGTGTCGGTCTTGGGGAGGAAACTTTCCGACTTTTCAAAATTTTAAAGGGGGGTCAAACTACTTGGATTTAAGCTACGGTTTTTCTGCCATCCATCAAAAAAGCGTTAAAAAAATTTTTTCCTCATAGAGATGTCAATTTTCATTTTTTAGGTAAGGTGGTCAACTTTTTGAGAATCCTTGGGGGAGGGGTTATCCCCTCCAGCCCCCTATGGAACACCCTGGGTTTACACCAGCTAAAGTTTTCACTGCAACTATCCCCTTTTTGAGGTGTTTTCGTCCCTTGAAAACCGTGAGTTTTAACTCGTTTTACAAATTGTAAACTTAAGTTATCAATTAAAATAAACATTTATATAATATAATTATATTTAGATAAAATAACGAGTATTATATATACTCTCGAAATGCCTACAATATATTAAAGATATTTTTAGAGGATTTAAATTTTGACCTCAATTCAACATACTTTGACCCAATTAAAAGGCCTTTTATCTATTTCTATCATTCAAGCTTTGGGTGTCTAACACGAACTTGAATTATTAGCTCAACGTTATAAATGTACAAAACTGAGTAAAAGTAAATATTTTTGAATTCAATGTTTCGTTATTTGAGCACATTCAAATATATTCATTTTAAATTCTCTTCAGTTTAGCCAAAACAATGTCTGCGAATAAGACCGGAAACACTTCAACGACAAGATTTTCGATAGTTAGAGATAACATGGAGATGGATGCGCAGCAAAAAAATGTGGCATCAAGTGGTTAGCGTTCCAAGAACTGGGGATATCGTCGCGGCAGACCGGTAGGTCTTGGCCCACGTAACGTAAGAGTTCCAACACGTTTTGAAGAAAATCCAACACCCGTGGCATCATCAACCCATGCTTCTATTGGAGTTCAAACCGTATGTTCGGAATCGGCGGAATCGTAAGTATTTCTTATTTTTATACTCAATATATCGTCATATTAGCCTTGTATCCCTTTTTTACATTATAAATAGGGATTTATATGGAGTTTGTCGTATAATCGAGAGCGACAACGAATGTGACGTCGAATATTACGAAGTCTAATGAAAGCCCACAAAGACTCTTATTAAATAAGATTTTGTGGCCAATTACGCTTGAGCTGAAGGCGGTAATTGAAAAGGACTGCCCGATAATGGTGGCTCTCTACCGAGATGAGATATCTCCACAAAGGTTCCGACAACTGGTAGCCTCGCGCCCGACTGACGCCGAAGAGAACCCAACTTCACGCTCGGAGGGATATTTCGGTCAAAACGTTTCGTCTGTCGTCGCCGACTTTTCGAAGAGAGGTCACTACAGCAAAGAGCTTGGATTGTGCAAGTTAGTATTATTTATGTAAAATTTAAAAATATATTAAAAAAATTAATTTACGCTGTTTTTAGCATAATCGATCCGTCAGAAAATACGTTTATCCAGAACGATTTTTTGAATTTGGTATTCGCTGGATGGTCAATGTTACAGCCTGTCTCAGGCAGTTACTTTCCGATAGTTGTAGGGAGGATTACGCCGGGGAAACGCTATCTGGTAATCTGCCCAATTAGTACCGTTTTTGGATTCTGTGAAAACAGTTATACCAAAGCTGACAGTGCTCGCCCAAAAAAGGAATGGGCTTATATGCTTTTTGGTTATTGGAGGGACCTTCAATCGTCAAGCGACCCACAACTTTCCGGCGTTGGAGTTATCTAAGAAGGTTTCTCAAGAGAAAGTAAGTATTTTTTTGAAATAATTAAACAATACTTTATAAATATTTATTTTTCTCTTTCAGATTATTATTTCGATACTTGTGCGGATCAGATCCCTTATATTTATTATCCTCCAAGAGTATTTCGAGAAACCGCCAAAAGGATGAAATCGACGGCTCACTTATTAGTTTTATACGGACAGCAAAATGTTTCGATGGCTGCGCGGAGAGTGCTCTGCATTTCATGAGTACCCTTCTCGGTGAATGGTGTTCATTGTCTCCCACTGGGTGGTAACCGTACACAGTGCGATAGAATCCGACTCTTATTATTAATACTACTTAACTAAGCTGAGAACGTTTGATAATAAATACATTTTAAATTACTTAAGCCTCTATATTTCTTAGTTCTTAAATAATTTATTTGGCTTGTATAATAATGTTAAGGAATTCTTACAGTAAAATAAATAAATATTTTTGAAAATAAGTAAAATCCATAAGTAACTAAAAATTCATAACTTTTTAACGACAAGTAGGAATGTCCTAATTTTTTGAACATGGGTGTCCAAAACTGTGATACTCATAATAAAATCAACAATTTCATGTAGTTCGATACAGGTATTACATAAAACGCCTATATTATGAATACAATTTTTTTTGGACCCTCCGAAAGCGAGCTTTTTTTTAAAACTAATTTTATTAGATTATATGTATATGATAGGTTATTGCTTAACTTTTATTAATTACAACATCTAATATACTAAATAAAAACATATTTGGAATTCAATCTAACAATTTAGTCATTATAATGTCGACTTAATGTAAATATACGGGATGAATTAGACGTTTAAATTTATTCGTTCAATTGGTTAAAGTTCGCAAGCAGTTTAAGTGAAATAGTCATGCTTAGCGCAATCAGAGTTATTTTGTAATTTTAAGACAACTGTAAATTTTAAGAGAACTGGCTTACAAACCGTTAGTACTTATGTTTTAATGTAATGATTCTAGATATGACAAGTTATTAAAAATTAGGAACTGGCAAAGTAACAGATCGGACTCTGAAGACGAGTAGGGAAGACAAAAATGGATTATAATTTATTTTTATGAGCTTCCAAGAATAAACTGATTTTTTGGAATTAACGATGTTGTCCTTTATTCGTTTGTTTTTAAAAATACTACAATGAATATTTTCGCATTTTAAAGAAAGCTTTTATGTTTATATAATTAAATGATAATCGCAACTATTTTGCGAGATTTCTTAAAGCTAATACGCAATTCATTTGTTCAGGTATCGATCAAGGCAAAAGAGACGCTGTCGTTATAGGCTTAGCTTTTTTTAAATAAATTTTTATATTTTGGTTAATATTATAAATTTAAATACACATTTAATCAGACGAGGACAACGACAATGGACATTTGGTTAATGTTTTTATACGATTTTTGCCACCGGATAAGGAGGAGGCAATAATTTGTTTTCAGCTTGATGTCTGTGTAGTGGATGTGACATGATTCGCTTAAAAGCATAGTTTCTTTGTTTTTTATACAATAATAGTTTGCGTATAAATGTTTTGTTGGGAAAACGGGATCGGAAATGTTAAAAGTTATTAGATTTTCATCAACCACCCTTTGCATCCATTTCTGTCATTTCTCTTGAATTTTATTCCTAATGACTACAAACCTCGCAGCTAAGGTTGCCATTTCAAGACCGTGTCTGGTACTTTCATTATCGGTTTATTTCAATAACCTGTCCGTCTCATAAATACCTTTTCCAGTAAACGACATAAGGTCCCTTTTATGCTAGGACTTAAGTTCTGAAAATAACTAACGTTTCAGGTTTAGAACGTTATCTTTTATTGTACAAAAGCGTTTAACCTGATCTACAAAATTTTCTTTGAATTTGCGTGCACACCATTTTACTTCGTTTACAAAGGTTTCTTTAGGAATGTTCTTGCAAGTAGAGTTATAAAAAAGGGTCATGAAAACCGTATCCTTATATATTTTACAATCGCCTACAGGCATGAATATTAGTAAAACGGACGTTAGTAAAACTGTTTTAAGGGGGATGGATTTAGTTTTATTACGAGAAGAGTTCGATCCGCTTTGTGTGCTGCGCGCAGTTTCCTCCTCCAATGGGTATTCTTCTATGCTCGTTCTCTTCATCCTATATTTTCTCTTTCTACACCATAAGTAATAAGCTGAAGCGGACATTAATCAAATTATAAGTATCATTTTAATTGTATCAGATAATTGAATTGCGATACATGTTTAATCTGTACGATACCTGACAAACATATCTCGTTTTTATTTTCACAATCAGAAACTTTCCAGTACTTCTTTGTTAAGTTCGTTCGGGTTCAAATTTTGCAGGGTCATTGTTCGGCACAACTACGAGAAACTGATGTGTCAGGATAAGGCGGAAGAATGAATAACACAATCACTTATTTCGTCATATAGAACTTTTTTTGGCCCTACGTAATTTATTTTGCAATTGACAGAACCATTGCCTCGCTTGTTATATTGTACAAACGGATCAGCTGAAAGTATCGAAACATTTGGTCTGATACCTTTAACATCGAAAAGAATACACTTCTTTCATTACTTAACAACCTTTCCCTGATTTCGTTGCTAATACATGCCTCGCTTCCGCCAAGTGGCTTTTTTCAATTAGATGCGCGTTATTTAATAATTAATTTATTGTTAGGTTTTCCTTATGAACTAAAGTTATTTTAAAATATGGCTTCATGCCATCGACAATGTGATAAACCTGATCTGTCACCGGCATAGCAGAGTTATACTCCAAGCACAATAACTGTTAATGTGTTATATACTTTGTGACATCCTCGTTGTCACGCTGTTTCCTCGCAAGCATTTGCTCTCTTAAATGAACATTACGATCCTTCGCTGTATGATAATCTAAGAACATACGCTTCAAAGCATCCCAATTAGCGGGAGGCGCTGCAGCTTTGCCAACATACAAACGATAACGTGTTTTGGCATCTTTGTCAAGAAAATTTCGAAATCGGTCTCTCTGATTATCATCAAACAAGGTCCGGATCACAACAGCTGGCCCGGATCATATCCCGAGGTCAGGATTTCGTATTACTCTAACCATTCGAGAGCATCATCATCAATGTCCCCCGAATATTTCTTCCTCTTTACAACCGATACACTCGCAAGGCTTGTGCCTAGCGCATCGGCCACTACGAACCGATTGTCACCAATAGTTAGAGCCATTTTAAGGCCTAACTTGGGTGACCACTTTAATCTCGGGATCTTACTTATATTTATAATAAATCTTACTAACCTCTGAGCCTTACTTACGACATATTCCACTACCAGACGCGCGTTTGTTGCCGAGGTTCCTTACGACCACTCGCGCATCCATAGTCCCTTAAGAGTTGTTGATTTGCACCACCAATTTCCGTTTTGGCGGCGCGGATCTGCTCAAACTTTTACTCACCCGGAACTCCAAATTGCAAAGGTAAAAAGTCGAGAAACTTGGTTTTTAGTTTAAATTAACGTAAACTTTATTCGCCAACACGTAAAACTCGAGTTTACAATTACAATGGTTTATATATCCAGTCACAACCCACGAGAAAGCACAGATGGTCGACAGTTACGTGACTCACATCTCTAATTTATTATTTTTTACCAAAATACGATATAGGCTAAAGTTTTCACCGCAATATGCCGGTTTTTGCTGTAATAATATTGACATACTCAGACTCAAATTGTTAAAAATTAACGAAAAATTAGCCAAAATAGGCATAATTAGGCTAAAATGACAAAAATTGATTAATATTAAAAGTGGCATATGCCGGTTTTTGGTGTAAAAATATTGACTTACAAACTCAAAATGGTAAAAAATTTCCAAATTACTGGCTGAAATGAGCAAAACTAGGCTAAAATGACATAAGTTTGATTAATAACAAGTGGCATATGCCGTTATTTGAAGTAAAAAAATGGAATTTTATTTTCAAAAAGGTCGCAAAATCTAGTCTAAATAGGGGAAATTAGGCAAAAATATCAAAAATTAATGTGGCATATGCCACTATTAAGCGATAATGAAGTGCTTTATCTTTTGATTTCATCAGCTTTTTATATATTATTTAACTTATAACAAAAAATATAAAATAATGGGAGCGAGCGAATGAAGAAAATACAAGAAAATCTAAAATTTAAAAATCAAAGTCATATATTATGACTGTATCGATCTTGTTTAATTTCTAATTTTATTTTTTTTCTCTTAATTTTCAATTTTATCTGTTGCCCAGCCATAACTATAAACTCTTCTTTTTAAAATTGCCCAAAAATTTTCAATTGGGCGCAATTGGGGTACATTTGGCGGGTTTGAGCATTTTGGCTCAAACTTGATGTTAAATCGCTCTTATGCTTCCAATGTCGCATTCTAATAGTGCAAAGACGCTAAATCCGGAATGTCGGACGTTTAATTAAGACTAACGATAATACACATAATTAAATAACTAAACTTTTTCCTGAATTGTAAAAAAAATCAAATAAACTATGCACACATTTATTTCTCTTCAAATTTATAAAGATTCTATAGACAAGAAAACTATCGTTTAAGATTGATGGTTACCACTATCGTAAATAAAACTAGAGTTTACAATAACGATAATTCTTGATATTGATTAGTGGGCATCAAACAATTTTTAATAAAATAGTTGGCACTGGTATACTATTGTTCAATAATAAACTGCGTGAAATATTTTACGGCTGATAAAATCTTTGTTATGCTATTATTAATTTCTATATTTTGTGTTTGTGTGCGGAAGGAAATAAAAAATTATATATTATTTTCTCGTACCAGAATTTTGCACCAAAAAACTCTCTTTTCGGGCTTTCTTCATTTATTTCCGCTGTTTATCGCTTTAGTATATATTGACTGATAAGAAAAATCTCGTTTTCAACTCAAATAGCAACTGAAAATGAGAAACTCTTACTCTTACGGTGCTCTCTCTCTCTCTCTCTCTCTCTCTCGAATAAAAAATAAATTAAGGTCGATTACTTAGCAAAAAGTCTGTATGATGTGTGTAATATGTACTATCAATTAAAAATAAATGCTATTTTTAATGCAATTTTTGTAAATTTTTGAAGCATTTAATAGCTGCAGTTTTAACGTTATATACAATTCTTGCTATTTTTTGAGCTGTACTAATAAATCAAAATTCATATCAATTGTAGAATTACACGAGAAAAATAAAGAGTGATAATCCACAATTAAACAATATATAAAGAGCATACTAACAATTTAAAGCTTTGTACGAGCGATGATAGCAATAAACTGATTAATGCTTATAGTTGTGAGCGAATTAAGAGGAATATTTTAATTCCCTTACGATAAGCTTAGTTATAAATTTTAACTGAATATTCTCATATGGAAATAATACTTGTTGTCGAAATGCTAGTGTAGAATATTGACTAGAGACATGAGATTTATAAGCGAATTTAAAATCTTTCTAAAAAACAAAAATAAATAAAAAGAAAATTGATTGATGACCACATCCTTATCGACTTACTTTATGCGTCGAATTATATTTCTTTAAAGCCGTTATAAAAATTGATTTTTGCAATTTAAAGATAGAAATTTCGATAAGAATCACAAGCATGGCTATAAATCGATTCATAAAACTTTCTTCCACTCTATGGTCAAGAAGTTTATGGATCTAGTTTATGACCAATGAATATAATTATGTTAAAACCTGTATAACACGTAATAAACTGATAAAGTGCTTCTTATTTTGAAAATCTACAGTTGTTTGATGGATGTAAGTTGTCGACTGTGTTTCGCTATCGAATTTCATGCGTCATTTAAATCTGGCTTTGAGTAATAAAAAATTAAAGCACAAAATTTTCTTTTAGGGAAGCTTTAAATTACAGAAATAAATCTAATAGTTTCGATGCGAAACGTACTGTCGCGTCTACTAAAATCGATAAACTAAATAAATGCCGAAAATATAAGTTATGTATGCAATTTTATAAATTTAGACAGAGTTTATTAAATTTGATTTTTTTTCTTATTAATAAATCAATATGTTTTTGTTAAACGAGAATTGTTTTTCATTCATAAAATATTATTTAAATGACATCGTGTTATTATGACATTTTCTGTCTTATAATATTTTTAAAAAACCATTGACAGTGAAATATTTGTTGATAATTTAGTTCATTTTTTAGAAAATATTAAACTGATAATTAGTTTTGTAAAAAATATTAATTCTCTTGCAATTTTTAAATTATTAATCTTAACAGTATCTTGTATATTGTGATTAATAATAGTACATTCTATTAAAGCCAATAAAAATCAGACTAAAGAAATAACATGAGATTTCATAAATTATTAAATTTCACATAAAATAGGCGAGATAAAGCATTGTCAGTTAATTCATCCTTCTATCTCGACATCAAAATCAGTACTTAAGTAGAATTTGATTTGAAATGAACAATTAATTTTTTATTTTAATTAAATTTTTAATTAAGCTTAAAAGCTAGACATTATGATTACTAAAAAATGAGCTCTCATTGAATGTATATATTTTGTATTTATATCTAGTATGTAAGGTATAGCAGTCAAAATTGGATACTCAATAATGCTAAAAAGTAGCTTTGATGTAGCACTTAGAAAGTTAAGCCATTATTTTATGATAACATTATTTCCATATGTTAGTCTTGTGATACATTTTGTTTTTAATAATTCTAACTGCTGTATTTCCAAAATTTGATAATTTATAAATCTTACAAAAATCTTATGAGATAAAGGTTCGTATACTTGCTTTAAAGAATACTAAGGATTCAAAATGATTTTTTTATTCATAACTCGATAAATAACAAAAATATATAAATTTTATGATGAAATATAAAAGTATTGATGCACAAAAGTCAAAAGTTAAGAATTTTGTTTAACTTTAACTTTTCTCTGTTAAGAAATTTTTAACTCGAGTTTAACTCAAGCAAATTTCATGGTATTTATTAAATGATTTTTCATTTAAAATTCTTAATTCTGAATTAATTTTTTTACTTAAAAGTATAGAATCATCCAATTTTTATTAAAAAATAATTTTAAAGAGAATATTAATGAATTTATTAGTTATGAAGAACAATCCAAACCACTAATTTTATACTAAAATGTAAAAATAAATGAGTTGTATACATAAGTCATGTATTTATTTCACTTATTTCTCTCATGTATGCAATACTTGTAAATACTTGTTAATAACAAGTTGTTATACGATATATATTTTAGTGTGAATAATAATTTATTAGCAAAATTCAATTTAAAAAAATCTGATATCGAGTTAACCGGTTAACTCGCAATTTTTTATTAACCGGTTGATTCGTGAGTTAAAAAATTTCTTAACTTTAACCGGTTAATACGTGCACCTCTATAATATATATAGAGTCTATATATAAAATATGTCACGCGATAGGCGTCAAATCAAATATACCACTAACATAACTTTTAATATCGTTACTATTTATATACATAATAAACCGTTGGAAATTAACATTTCACTATAAACATAAAAAGTATCAAAACGGCGTACAAAAAGTGAATAATAAAAACCAAACCTGCAAATGACATCATACTATTTATTGCGTGTGAATCATAACAAACAAACAAAAACAATTAAACAAAACATATAAACGAATTGTTTTTTAATTAAACAAACGAATTCAAGTGATAATTCAAATCGATCATATGATTTGTTTAGTGATGTCGTGACAAACGGATATAACCGATAGACGATCATATATCGATGGCCACCGAAATGAGTGACGCCAATGGTAACGTCGTTCGCGATCTTTGCCACCAATCAATTGCCGAACAATTACGTCAAAGTGTCCAACAATACCTTGAAAAAAATAGCGAAATCGTGGCCAAATTAGAAGAACTATCGGAAGCAATAGGAGAGCACAGCAGTAATTGCAATATCGCTAAAGCAGTGGGCACATCCGTATCGGGCGTTGGATCTGTTGGCGCTGTGGCAGCGCTTGGCATGGCTTTCGCTCCCATAACTGCCGGCTTTTCTACGGTGGTTGCGATCGGCGCTGGCGTTACTGCTGGTCTCGGTTCGGTTACCACTATTGGAACCGTTATTGTCGATTCGTTAAAGACGAAGCAATTTATTAAAGCGATCGTGGCTTTAGCCCAACAGAAGAATAAATGTGTGGAAGATTTAAGGGAAAAGTTTCAAGAGTTTAGCCATATTTTAACCGTTGATGACAATTACAATATGGATAGTGATATTAACTTTATATCGGTGATGAAAACGGCATTGAGTGGCGGAACCGAAATGTTTGGTTTGGGTAAGAACTCGGCGTTGATGTTGGATTCGATTCGGGAACTAAAAGCCATAAATGCCGCCAAATCTACCGGAAATGTGAGCAATTCGGCCAAAGTTGTGGACTCGATTCGCGAGCTAAATGTTTTGGGTGCCGTCAATAATGGCAAGAATTTGTTAACCGATTTCGTCAAGAATGTGATGAGTTTTGGCGCTCCCGCCGAAAAAGCTGGTCCGTATTTTAGACGCATTCATATGCTCGTTATAAGATTATTAGCTCAATGTTTGTGAATTTTAAATCGTATTTTTCAGGTATTGATTTATTTGTTAAAACAACTGGTCCTACGGTTGGAAAAGCGGTATTTAAAAGCGCGTCGGCATTGGCTGGCGTGGCGTTCACTGTTGTGGATGTGATCAGTCTCGTCAAAGATTGGAATAAACATCAGCCAACTATAGAACTGATTCAGGAATTGATCGATCAATTGATGAATGAGGCGAAACTTGTGGTATTTCACTATAATATATTGACTGTGGATGTGTTTGACGACCAGTTAATCAATGATATCATTGGATTCGTTGGCAATTGTGAACAAAAAACCGATGATTATAACCCGATTAAAACAGACACTTCTTTAGCGGATAATAACTCAAATAGTATTATATTAAACGAAAATGATTGTTCGGTCAAGTATTCCTGTGAGTTGAATGGTAATTAATTGGCTAAAATTGATTAAAATTGTAAAAATATTTTTCTATTTTTTTGTGTAAATTCGTCTTTTTTGACGTGGTTTTTGTGTATTTTGACCCAACGAATTTCTGTTTTAATTTGGAAATCCTTTAATATAAAGAAGAAAATCCCATTATTAATATAAAAGGGGGGAAAACGGACAGACATAGTCAAATCCATAAATCTTACAAACTTGCAGTCAGATAAAAATATGTTAGCGAGCAAACTCTGCTAGTAATAAACATTTTTATGCGATATAAATGTAGATAAATTGCTAAGCATTTATTAAAAATTTATCGATATATGAACGGTCAGTATTCATACTTTTTTATCACTTCTATTTGCTGCTGAAGTTCAAACTTTATTCGAAATGTTAAGCGTTTACGAATAAACTGATTATACTTATTTTTGTAAACAACTTTTACTACTGAAAACTGGACAAAAATTGCCAAAAATTTTTGATTTGATATTTTTATTAAATTGATAAACATTTACTTTTAAATTTTAGTTTGTGTAATAAGAAACTTTTTATTGCGAATATTAGTTGGGTTGGATTGACATGCAGACACATGTTAGTGGTTATGCTTCGAGTATTTGGAAGAGTTATTTTATGCAACTTATGAAACATATATAGTATTAAAACACCAAATAAAACCACTGACTGACTGTCTATATATCTTATATCTGCATATCAAAAAATATTTAGTTATAGTACTTTAAATACCGGTAAATTAACATTCAGTAATTAATGAAAATATTAATTAGACATTTAGATCTATATGTCAATTTAACTATGCAGCGTAGATTGAAGAAAGACAGTCGTAAACGTTATCGTAAACGTTACAATCCTACCCAAAAATAAACTGATCGGTCAGCTTTGTTGAGCGAACTGTTTTTTTGTACCAAATAACAAGAAACTGACTGGTGAGCCGAATCGATTAACGGCTTGAGATGTATCACAGTATTGCAATTTTATTTAAGCTACGCTATTCGTATTTGTGTTTACATATCACACGAGAGAGTCATCAAAAGTTGTGGAAGAATATGAGCCAATAAATTTCTGTGCGTTAAACCATAATTCTGCTAAGTTATGTAGTAATGAAGATTTATTGTCTTATGTGAATTATGTTGATGCTATTAATGATGTTTTATCAGAATTTGTATTCACTCACTATTTAATTTAATTCGTAATTTAATTAGTCAGATATTATGATCTTGTTTATTATTACTTTAATGAATACTATATAAAACGGGAGCTCCCGACCTAACTTTTGACATTTTTTCAGAGGTGTATATATTTTTCACTCTGTTTTGGCTATTTTTGACCAAATTTTGACTTAACCAGAAAAAACCTTTATTAATATAAAAAGAGAGCTCCCAATTCCGAATTTGACCAGTTTTTAACCATTTCCAATCAGATTTTTGGTCATTTTTGAGCTTATTTTGACCATTAAATAAGAAATAAGTTTAAATCTCTTTATTAATTTAAAGAACAATATCCCATTATCAATATAAGACAATGTTAATTATATAATTAATATGAATAGTTGCCTGTGACAGACGGATAGACGAACAGATTACAAATCCATATATCTGTCAGAAAATTCAGATAAAAAACAACTACAAAATCTTTTTTTAACCTAAGGATATTTCTTTTTTAAAATTTTTTAACTCGTGACAAAAACAGACTAATTGGGAAAGATAATCGTTTAGCGTTTTGCTCGAAAATAAGTATTTTAATCCTTAAAATATGTTTCAATACAGGATTTATAATCATGTGAAAAATTATGCTAAAATTCTTTAATGCTTAAATCTTAGACCCAAAAGCTGTGACAACCTTGCAATTAAACTATAATTTTTCTGCAATAATCTCGTTATTATTCACAAATCGAGAAAAAAAATCTTCTTGGAAAAAGTTTTCTAAGTTTTCTCCGTAAAAAATATTAATCGCAAGTATAAATAGCATTGCCATTTTCAAAATCCTTTAAAATCAATAGCTCTTCCACAAAACAAAATTGAGCGCAACAAAGAGTCGATTAAATATTTACTTAACTAGTAAGAAGAGCAGCAGTATAAAAATTTAAAGAACGGAAAGCAAAATTTATATTATAACTCGTACCACGAAGTGTATAATCTAAGCTCCAAAATAGAAGAAGCAACAGTACGTTTTCGTATTTACTCGCTGGTGAATAAGCGAAGCGGCGTTTGTGTTTGTGTGTGCTGTTTCGTAGGCCTAAAGATAAAGTACACATAATGCCCAAAAATGATACCGCTTTTTATCGCTTAAATGATTTAAAATTCATGAATCATTAATTCTGCTTTCGAAAAACGATGCCATAATTTAACCTTTTCTTTATGCTTTTTGCTAATGCGCTTTCTCCTCCGTTATATTTCGTAATTGTGTTTATTTTAAAACTCGTGTTTGCATATATTAAAATTTATGCCTG
This sequence comes from Phthiracarus laevigatus, assembly GCA_034700185.1. Lineage (NCBI taxonomy): Eukaryota > Metazoa > Arthropoda > Arachnida > Sarcoptiformes > Phthiracaridae > Phthiracarus > Phthiracarus laevigatus. Next base: position 11,586 of record JAQIXJ010000748.1, on the reverse strand, counting down.
ATTTCGCAGGGATTATGATTTTATTTGTTATAATCGTAAGTTTCAACTACCAGTTGAACATAATAAAAATTTTAAATGAATTCAATTTTAAAGGTCAAAAATATCACTTATTCTATTATTTATATAATACGGGCGTTCTATTTGAAATAAGCGTTATGTATACTTTTTTTCAAAGTATTCAAGTGTTTTATTTTTAAGATAAGCGCCGCATGATTCAAAATCAGCTCACGAATCAATACGTTTTGTCTCGAAACCTGTTTCAATAATTTTTGCAGCGCATCCGAAAGTTAGAAAATGGATGGGTTTTATAAAAGAAAAAACAAAATTCTACGACCATAGAAAATTTATTCAACTATACTATTATGATTCAAAAATTATTAGCTTTTTAGTATATTTCCGATATTTAGCCTCCATTACGATACTTATGTATCCCGAAAAAGTTAAACGCATTTACATAAGTATTATCATAAAACAACAAAACTGGGAGTGAATTAAATCGAATGCAAATAAAACAAAATAAATCGGTACTCCAGTTTTTTTTCGTTTTTATATTATACTAACGAAAAAAGCAGTTTTATAATATTAAAACACTGCACGACAATTCGTGCATTCGATTCAATTTTCGGAGACTTCGTAATGGCAAGCACTTATTTTTCCTCAGTAAATCCTGAATTGTTCTATTAATATTGACATAGTGTTCCGTATTTTTGTTGTTATGAAAAAGTTCATCTTAAGCTATAAACTTGTGTTTTTGAAACAAACTTCAGTTTTTGAATAAAAAAAAATTCTTGAACATATTTTTACTATAGATTTTATAAACAAAATTATAATAGCTGTGGCGTAACATACCAGACAAGAATTTATTTTAAAAAATGTTAGCTATAACTAGATCTTATTTACAAAACTATCTATTTTTCTTAGCTAAAACAAAGTTTATTCGGTAAAAGTGCACCATAAATTCTAGTTTATTAATATTGACTTCAACAAGTAAATTTTACCTATACTTATCTTACTTTGTGTGTGTGTGTGTGAGAGAGAGAGAGCTACGTTTGGTTTTTCATTAATTCGTCGAAAATAGCAGAAAGATTTATTTTAAAAGGTTTTTACAGTGGCATTTAAGCCTTACTCATCTAAATATGAAATTTTGTTTAAGCTTAATCGATAAATCATTTTATTTTCACACTAATGAGCCCGAAAATAATTTTATCTGATCATTTTTCCACTGACTATTATAAATATTTGCCGTTTTTCGAAACAAAACAAAAACGAAAACAACAGATGCGTGCATGTTATTTTCATTTTGAGTGTAAAGTATAAATAAAACACGATCAGCACTGCACAAACGAAAAAGAATCTCTTTTTTTCATCAAAATAAAAAACAATTATCATCATTTGTGGCTACGATCACACCCTTAAATGACACTATTGAGCAAGTTATCGGTGCGTTGCAGCCGCGCGTATATCCATATTAAAACGTATATCCGATATAAATGTAAAATGAAATCTTTTCACTATTGTGGCACACGCTTTGCAAGCGACACACATCTAATTTTATTTTTATATTGAGCGACATTTTCTCTATAATACATGAACATCTTACATCTTTTTTTCCTATTTTTGTTTTGTTGAACATAGAATTTTATTTTACTTTTCTTTATTCTTCTACTCAGCTGTGATATTTATAAAATAATACACACGCACACAAGCAAAGAGAGAAATATAAGGGATTTTGAATTTTCTGGGAGATTTAAGGGTAAACTATATTTTTGTTTTTTTTTCGCTCTCCTTTTAACAAAAAATAATGTTAGCTAAAAAATCTTCCGAAAACGAATCTCCGATTGAGTTATCTGTGTTGTTTGAAGTGATTCAAGATTTTTAGATTTAATTTTATTGTTGTCAACTTTAATGCGTATCATTCATAATTCGTATTCACTGAATGCCAAAATAAATTATCATTTATGGTACATTGTGTTTAGAAGAACAAAAATTATTTTCATCGCTAAAAGTCAACAAGAAATCAATGAGAAACAAGTTTAAAACTTTATCTATAGTAACAAAATAATTACTTTGTTTTCAGTTAGAAAATATTAACAAATGGCATGTAATAAATAATTCAAATCAAGATAATAATACGAAATGATAAGACAAACCAGATATCTCTTACACAAAACTGTTTATCTATAATACTTTTTTTTATTGCTTTTAAACAGGAATGAACGTGCATATTGAGTTCAGGTTAAGAACATTTTCTGTGGGTAAGTGATGCTTATCATCAAACTTTTTACCGTAGATTACTATTTACATTCAGTAAGTTAGGAAGTTCACGGTGAGAAAATATTTGCTTGACATTTCCAATAGAAAGTGAAACATAAAAAATCAACGCTTCGTTTGTTTTTTAGTCCTCAACAATTATTTTCATTTTTATGCTTTAAAAATGTTTATTTGATTTAAAAATTTATCTAATTTGAATATACAAACATTTGATAACTTGCTAAAGTATAATAATGAATAGCTGGCGCGTGCTTTTTCAATGGAATATGTTGTTTAATTTGATTTTTCGTTTTGTTGCATTAATTGAATTTTTCATTTTTGTGCTCTCTCTCTCTCTCTCTCTCTCTCTCTCTCTCTCTCTCTCTCTCTCTCTCTCTCTCTCTCTCTCTCTCACTACTTTTATAATATAATTGACATAAAAAGTAAAAGCAAACAATTGCACAGATAGTTCTATATTAGTTCAATTTTTGTGAATACTATATAGTTCTTATGATGTTAATATTTTTTAATCAAAAGTTTTATTCTGGATTATCATCTCATATCCATTGCCACGTTTTATTACTGAATAAATAATATCCGTTTTGTTTTGTACTATCATTTTGTTAATCGTTATTATGTTTCTGTTTTGTTCTAAAATGATTAAATTAAACCAATAAAAATGGATTAGAGAGCAAGTAGAGGGACAATGTTTCTATAGTAACGTCAATATCGCAAATAATGACAGAACTACTACAATACAGCTATTTTGTAATCTAAATTAAAAATTATCTTTCCAATGAAGCATAAAATTTTTCAATAAACTATAGTTTACTCTAATATTATTTAATTTTTCGATAAAATAATTTTCTGCAAGTTTGTTTCTTTGTTTGATTCGCATATTTATAAAGTTGTGTGCTTAAAAAAATTCAACAAACGAAAAAAAAGGAAATTACCCATAAATTTTTAACATCGATTCAATATGCTCTTTTATTTCTTATTTTTGCATAACGAAAACAAGAATGAATGAATTTCCACATAATACATCTGCAATCGATACGTATACAGAATATATATTTACCTCTTTAATTTTAAAAGGGAATCGCTTACACAATAACCTACAGTATCGTAAAAGAAAAATGATCTCTTATTAATAGGGGAATATCCTACACAAAATGTTTTTTTTGTTAACTTAGAATATGATTGAGAATACAAACATTAAAGATATTAAGTTGCTGTTATGTAGTGTGTGTGAGAAGCTTAGGACAGAGAAGATGGACAAATAAAAGTACTTTCATATAATACAATTATTTTCTTTTTACATTTCTCCTATTCGTTGTTCAATAATGGACAAAGAAAAGAATAAAATATTTGTCAGATACATTTTTTCGGTATTGCTGTCACTTAATCTTTAAAGAGTGTTTGCAATGACTGATTTGACTAGTAATAATATTCATAAAATTTTATTTGAGCGGTATATAAACGAGATCGAAACGGTCATAGTATGTGACATTGCAATATAAATGTATGGTTAGTAAATTTTCGCACGCTTTCTTCGTTCGTTCCCAACCATTATTTTATATTGTTAATATAGAAAATTTCAAAACATTACATTATATCTATGTATAACTATATATAAAATGGCATATGCCACTGAAAAACGGAATATGAATCTTTATTACATATTTGAGTTATATATTAAATTTTGACCAGAAATTTGTCAGATTTTGGCCTTTTTAACATGAATTTTGATTATTCCTGAGCCTGAAAATCCCTTTATTACCGCCAGTAGCGGTGGATACCAATGGCATTATTTATTCTATGTTTGCACAAATTGACCCGAATTTTTATCATTTTGAATAAAAAGTCCCTATATCAATATAAGAAATCGAATAAATTCCTTTATTAATAAAAAAGAGTGCATGACCAGACATACAGTGAACGGTTCACGTGACTAGTAGAAAGCACATACAGACGGATCGCCAGACAACAAGGCATAGCCAAATCCATATAGCTATCTGCTTCTAGAAAAGTCAGATAAAAATAATTGAAACTGTATCGCATAATCAAATATTACTCGGAATCACTTACCGTAAATAATTCTGTCCCAAAGCGCTTACGTATAACTTGTTCTCAAATGACAGCATTTTTTAATATTCTATATATTAAATATTTTTGGTTAAACTGATACGTACCAGTAATACTATAGATGGTAAATATCTGCAATATAATATTTCATTTAAATAACAGACGAAATTAAAATAATAGATACCGAATTCTAAGAATGAAATGCTGTATATTTTTATGATAAATGAACCGTTTTCCGACAAAATCACAAATAGAAATTTATTTCATTTAATTATGTTTCGTAACAATGTTTGTTTGCGTTGAAACTTTTCTTGTTATTTAATTTATTTAGTTAATGCATCAGTTAATTAAGCGTAACATTTCTATGTTAGTTTCAATCTAATAAGTTGTGTGCGATTTAATCAAAATAATTGTAATATTCAGTGTGTCCCAACATCTATGTTTATTCAACTGGTAATTTTCACGACATTGGAATGACCATTGCAATATTTAAGACCACAAGCCTAACTTTTATGATATAACCGTCACTTTACAACTTCAATTACCTTGCATTATGGGAGATTAAAATTCAAATAAATGATGATATCGTTGTAATTCTAACTGCACATTCTTGCATAATATTTAAAAATGTTTAAAAAATCAATAACAAAATAATTGTTTTATACAAACTCTCAATAATATACCTGGCAAAGTGGAATTCAACAAAATTCCAATTAAAAATCCATTAAGTTTCCGTGAAATTTAATTTTTCACATTTACCATATTAGACTAAAATGTTCACTAATTATTTATAAAATTGGGGTTTTCAAAGAATTTCTAAGTTATGAGGGTCCCTAAAATACTTCCAAAATTTATAGAGAAAACACCCTCAATAGAAGTTACGCATATTTGCGAGGCGAAGCATCACGCATAATATAAACATAGATGAACACGCATAACAATTTTCGCAAACATCTTTTCGTTTTCTTGCGAAAAGAATAAAAATTGATGAGAAAATTTTGTAAAGTTTTTAACGAAATTGCCTACAAACTAAATTTAGTTAAAGTTTTTTGCAATGTTGCTAAAATTATAAACTAATTGAAACAATCCATTACTCGATATATGCTTAGAATAAACTTCTTCAAAGCAAAAATTATCTAATCTAAGAAAACGCTCATTTATCGGGTTTTGCGTACTACCGAGGGTGATCGATAGAATAACGGGGCAAATTGAAGTTTCAATAACTTTTAAGTAATTGGCATACTCAAACGTTTTATATATCATTTTAAAGCTAAAAGAGCCCTCTTATACATTATAAAAACAATTATTGTAAACAATAATGGGTAGGCTTAAGTGTGACCCGATCATTGAAGGTCGCGTCTGCGAACTTCTTAACCTGAAATGGTCAGAATCAATGATAATAAAAAATTTTAAATTACGTGGAATTAAGTTAAGTAAAGGAACTATACGCGCTTGAATAAAGACATACCTAAAGACATGGCTGGCTTGAAACGATGTTTGCAACGCGAGTGGAAGCAATTACCTCAAGAATTAATCAATAAAGCTTTGAATTCTTGGCCGAAAAGAGTTTTAAAAATCTATAGGAATGGAGGAAAGCATATTGAGCATCTGCGTTAAAATTATTTAAATTGATTAAAAGTTATTAAACTTTAAAAATGCCCCTTTATTCTATCGATCATCCTCCGTACTTTAGTATTTTTATCCAACAATAATCAGAAATTCTAGGCACATCAGAAAAGTTTTTCAAAGAAATTCATTCATTAATAAATTATGTTCATTCAAAAATTTATTACTGTAATTCATTTTTTGATTTTCAATGCTTAAAACTAAAAGTAAACCATACAAGTTTTCGTTCAGTTCTATTATCATTGCGTAAAATTTATTCATGGCTTTTTCATGTTAATCATTTTTATTAGCAATAAATATATCAAGCGATGCGTTAATCGACTCAACATATAAATAGTAGCGATAACTGTGGAACACTTAGTGCCGAAAGCAGAATTTATAGTTTGATGACTAGAAGAACTTTTTATCGCCATAGCTTTGAAAATTTTAATGAAAACATACGGTTCAACAAAAATTTAAAGCAAAATCAAATGAGTTTTGATATATAATATTTAATAGTAAGCTTATCACAATTTTAGATTCCTTTAATAATAAATTAAATACCCTAAGTTCTACCAAATACACTATCGAAGCTACAAAAAAATGTTCACAAAATATGATGAACAATTCGAAAATTTTCTTGATTAAAATTATCTTAAAATCATAAATAATTGGCTCTTATGTTTGTTTATACTATCGAACGTAAGGCATACTATACACTGCTGCGCGTTTAATAGACTAACGGTAAGCAAGCTTAATATAAATATAATGAATTAAAGTGTTTGCTTTATATTTACTTAACAACTTGTGGCACTTTTTCCCGTTCGCTGCTCTGGAGAAAATTGTTTATCAAATTTATTAGTAAATTTAGGAAATTCATTGAACTTAGAATCAGTGATCTGTTAAGAAGCATTTCATTTATGAAAGATTTTCATTGAGTATGTTATTAGTGCGCGATTGAACTTAATTAAACTGGACAACTAAGCGCTTGAATCCGAGTATTTCAATCAGAGTAAATATTTCAAGTGCACTTTTTTTATCATTTCACAAAAAAATGCATCATCTATAAGCCTTACGTTATTTAATAGATTAGTTTATTGACTTGAATTTTTTTCACTAAAAGTATTATTAGGTTTGCTATATATCCATATAATTATAAAAGCGATTATAAATAATGTTTGAAGCGATGATGACTTTTAAGTACCAGAATTTTTGAGGATTTAGCGAGAAAATAGTTGAAAATTTTTGAATTATTTGCCAAAAGTGCAAAATTGAAATATTGGCCATTAGAACGAGATTAGTTTTGAAGACTATAACTTTTTGGTAAATTAAATTAAACAAAAGTCTAAGCAAATGTAAACAATGCAACGATCGTCAAATAATAAGTCACAATTAATTTTAAAATAAAATGTTATTTTATTAGAAAAAAATTCTATTATATTCAATTGATATACTTTTATTTACATTACACCATCAGCTTTGATACAGTCTAAGCTAGTAATTAAGGGCTTATGCGCCGCATTGTTGCTGTGAATCATGTCAGTTCCCTCAGGTTTATCAGACATGATGGTCGATATGTTTACGATATTTGTCGCGTTAGTTGTCGTTATAAAGTACTCGCTTCCGTTGCAGTCGTGCGACACACGATTAGCGATTCCGCGACGCATTTCCATCGCAGCCACCGCTGCGGTTAAATTCGCCTTAAAGCAGGGCAACACTTGCTTGAATTCTTTGCGAAAATTTTCGTTAAGCCACGCGTAAAGGAATGGGTTGTAGCACGTGGAAGACATCGCAACCGCGTGCACGAGCACGAAGAATGCGCGCGAGTATCGCCAATAAGCTGCCGGAATGTAGAAGTCGTGCACCTGTTGTTCAGAATATCATTATTTAGATATGTTTGCCTTTATTTATCAAAATATAGTTATTTCTCGGAGATATGACACGTAATAATAATAATGATAGCAAAACAGTTTCCATTAAATAAAAAGTTTCATACTGTAATATGTTTTTCTATGCCTATCTAAACACTATCGTTTATCATAGTTTATTAGGTGTAAATTATTTAGCAGTTGCAGCCTAATAGCGGTAACACAACTTTAGATCTTAATAGTAAATTGTTTGCTAACACGTTAGCTAACAATTCGTTTAAACAACGTGTCTATTTGCCGTTATAAAAATAAAACTATATCTATTTCAATTAGCGAATAACATTTTTTCGCACTCAATTCTTACCAAATTATGACAGTTAAGCGGAAGCCAGGAAACCACAAAAATCGCGACCATAGCTATAAGCATCCGATTCGTGCGCTTTGTCCGCTCCCTCTCCATCTCCTCGCGCCTCATCGACACACTACCAGGCCGTGCGCGCGCTCTATCACTTAATTTACCGCACACCCGGTAATAGCAGTACGTTATGATTATGAACGGTATCACGAATTGCAGCACAGAAGTGGATATACCGAATGCTTTGCGGGACTCTTCGAAGGGCCAGTCTTCGTCGCAGAACAGTATGTCCTGGTCTATTAGTACATTCATAAATATACCGTAAGGTAGTGTTAACAGTGCAGCCGAAAACCAAACAGCTATTATAATAATGAGACAGGTTTTCATAGGCATTCGCGCTTTAAACGGATAGATGATTACGAAGTAGCGATCGATGGCAATTGACATCAACGTGAATGCTGATATGTATACTGAAAGCCCTATAAAATAAGGGTGAACCATAAATTGATGATAAATTTGTAAATGTAAAACTCTTTGCTTAAAGTGATATTTTTGTAAATTTTCCTATTCATATGTAAATTATTAATACGAAGTTCTCTAAAGTAAAATTAGGTAAAAAACAATTTTGAGTTCAATAGTATGTTTAAATGCAAATTTGGATTTATTTTGATTTGTTAAGATCACTGGTTTTCTATAGTATAAGTTTTGTTACGCAAAAAATTCCGTACGAGATATTTAAAACATCGGCATTTTGTAAAAAGAAAGGATTTATCGTTTACTTTTAAGATTATTTTGACTTATTTATCTACAAACTAATTAACTGAAAATGTCATTCTATTTATAAACCGTGTATTATTTATTTTGCATTAAGTTGTTCTTGAATTTGAAATTAGTCTGAGCCGAATTGAAGAGTTAAGCTTTTTAACTTTTCGAAATTTCGAGTAAAAATGAAAAAATTACGAAAATAAAACTTTCAAAAATAAAATGCAACGGAATATTTTTATTCATCGCGTTTGTTCATACTTTTATAGTTAATTAAATTTTGCTTATTCGAAATTTTTGCGTGAAAAATGTGTAACAATTTTAATTAAATAAAATCCTAATAAGTATGGCAATACGCATTTTAATCTAATCGAATCATGTTAACCATCCAAAAATGTTTACGTGATAGCAGTCAGCCTTTACACTAAGCTTACTATTTCGCGAAGAAAAATTATATAATTTTTATCAAAAGTTTTGACAATTTTAACACTGAAACGTGATTAATAGTGCTGATGATTGTATACTATTTTAATTATTTTACGCGTCATTTAATTCCCGTTTTGCGGAGTGAAAGAAAATGTAACGCAAATAAACAACACTACCTAAAACTACAATTTGTATCCATTAAATAAATAAAATATTTCCGTTTGTAAAACTCATTCAAAAAATAATTGTAAACGCTAGGTTTACCTCTTAAGATAATAGGTTATTTTACATATTCAAAATATGTGATGCTCTTTTATGTGATCGACGAATATTATCTTAAATGAAAATGTTGGCGGCTATTTTATTTTTATTTTAGCGCATTAATTTAATCGCCGTAACACTAATATTTAACGAACCGTTTCGGCGTAAATATTGTGTGCGCGTGTAGTCAGGATATCGACTCGCGATTTGTTACGAAACGGAACATAAAAGGAATAACGGCTTCTGCACGCATAGGATATATCATTCTTAATTTTATTTTTATTCCCACAGATGCTCAGCAAATAATGGATGTTTTAATGCCATCATCTGTTTAAAGTAAATTTATGTAATATTCTAATATACATGTAAAGTTGATTTTTTTCCTATGAATAAATTTGCCCTAAAAAATCATTTCTAATTTAAATTATTATTTTTCGCCATAAATCCTATTTTCGCCTATTTTTCAATCTAAAAAGTTTTTGATTTACCTCTTTTAATAGGAAAAAACCGAGTTTCAATACAAACAAGTTTAGAAAAAAGTTTAACGTTATACCATAGTATATACATATCGCATAAAAACCTAAATAAAATATCAACGCAGTTTGTTATCTGAAAATTATTATTTTATTCATAAGAGCAATAATAAAGAAAAATTGGCCCATCATTACACGCATTAGTTGGGTTCCACGAAAGTATAAATTATATATTAACCCGAAGCAGTACAGCATATACCATATAATAAGTGGTCTCAGTTAAGATAAATTACTATCATTATTTCGAAAAAAAACTTTTATCGAAACTGTCCAGCAGTACAATCATTATAATTTGTTCAACAAATGATGGAAAATGAAGAAAAATACAAACCTTGCGCGAACGGCACCAAATGACACAGAACCGAACCGAACACCCACTCCTTGAACGTTAATAGATAAAGCGGAGTGAATGGCACCGCGAATATGCACAACAATATGTCGGAGAATGCCAGGTTCAAGATGAACATATTGGTCACCGTATGCATGCTGGCGTTCCGTATCACTACGTAAGACACTAGAGAGTTGCCCGAAATGCCGAGGAAAAATATCAGCAGATAGAGGCCGTAGAAAAACACTGTGAGAGCAATCATACTGCCGTCTATGTAGTCGTACTCCATGGCGATCGTCGCCGCGGTCTGTGTTGTGGTATTTACAGTGGCGTTTTGTGCCGTAAGGTCTGTCCAGTTCGAGTTAATGGGCGAACGTGTGGTAATTTTGGTGACTGTCAGTGTTCCTATTTCCATCTTATTCGCGTTTTTGTTTCTTAATTGTTAATAGTGTAACAAAATAGAAAAATTTCCCGTAATCCGATTAAATGTTTTTAAAGGATGGTTTTCTGTTTAGCGCATTCGCTTTCAATTCTTTAGTAAAATACAAGACTGATATCTGTAGAAAAAATGTTATTAATGTAATGATTCTTTATTATACCCCAGTAATTATTTCCTGTTCGTGAGATAATTTAATACCAAGTGTAGCAGAAAATTAACTCCACATTCTTCATCTCCCTATGGATATTACTTTATATATACTAGTGGCAAACTCAAAGAAAAAAGGAAACAGCAAAATAGTGATTCGGAAAACATTTTAGGCATTTTTTGATGAATATTGTATAGAAAAAACTATATCTAGTTTTGAAACTACGGAATTTTATGTAAAATAATTTTTTAGCTGTTTGATAGAATAATCTAAGAATTTGTTTAATAGTAATTAGTTTATTTTATAGAGTTTCTAAATCAATATAAAAAGACATTTTGGATGTGAAAAAATAACTTCAACACATTAGAAAATTGTAGTTTTATTTCGATTACTTTTTAAATATCATCAATTTCCGGCCAAAACTCAACAAAAACAAGAACGACACGTTTATAGATAGCTCACTTTTTCTTAGGTTACTGTATACTAGTGTGATAAATTAATCAGTTTTCAAGATCTCAAATCTCTT
>JAQIXJ010000747.1:0-27804 GCA_034700185.1 Phthiracarus laevigatus | reverse complement strand
GTATTGGGTTAGTGTTGTAATTGGGTTAACGTTGTGTATTGGGTTAGTGTTGTAATTGGGTTAACGTTGTGTATTGGGTTACTGTTGTAATTGGGTTAACGTTGTCTATTGGGTTAGTGTTGTAATTGGGTTAACGTTATGTATTGGTTTAGTGTTGTAATTGGGTTAAGGTTGGGTATTGGTTTAGTGTTTTAATTGAGTTAACGTTGGGTATTGGGTTAGTGTTGTAATTGGGTTAACGTTGTGTATTGGGTTAGTGTTGTATATGTTCATTGAAATAGTATGTGACTCACGAGTTGGTTACGTCACAATACTGACGCATCAAAAGTCGGAATTGCAGGCGTTCTCTTTCAAGAAAAAATTCCTATTTGATATTTCTCTCGACGATTATGCGATGCAGAGTCAAGATATTCAGCAACCGAATTGGAATGTCAGGCAGCAGTCGAAGCAATAAAATATTTCAGAATTTTTTTGCAAGGACCACAGTTTAGTTTAGTCACTGACCAAAAAGCTCTTAAATGTTTATTCAACTTCAGCGATGGCAACAGTCGATTATATCGTTGGCGTATGAAACTCAGCGATTACAAATTCGTAATTCAACACAGGTCTGGAGCACAAATGAAACACTTGGATGCAATATCGCGCGCACCTCCGGAAGTCAATAACAATCAAAATCCAATTTCATTATCAATTTAAATGAGTTATCATCTGAAACTATCAAACAATGGCAATCGCAATACAAGCCACAGATATCAAGTAGTTTTCTCGATGAAAGTGGAATCATAAACGTCAAAACTCGAAGCAAAAACAAATACGTCATACCATTTGAAAACCGAATCGACTTACTTGAGTCAATTCACGATAAATGTAATCATCTAGGTATCGCAAGAACATTTCGAAAAGCAGCGCTACATTATTGGAAAAACATTAAGAGCGATATTACTCATTATGTGAAGTCATGCCACATTTGTCAACTAGTAAAGCCAAGCAAACACGCAATCTATGGACTATTAAATCCTATGGAAACATCAGAAGACCCGAACACACTTTGGGAATAAACACTTTAGTTATGGGAAGGGCTTCACATAAAACCAAATCAAAGTTTATTCAAGTTATCATTGATCATCATTCAAGATATGTGTGGGCCAAAGCAACAAAGACTAATACTGCACAGGCAGCAATTGAAATACTTCGATCTGCATTTAGTGATATTGGACCTCCAAAGCGTATCCTCACAGACAATGGCACGAATTTTACAAGTCAGCTTTTCAAAAAGTATTTGAAAGACCACAACGTCAAGCACTCATTTTCAACCTCTTATCATCCACAAACAAATGGAATGGTCGAAAAGGTTAACGACATAATTGTGAAAGAGTTGAAAATAGCGCTATTTTCAAAGCCAAACTTTAAATGGTCGACATCATTGGCAGCGGTTATCACGAATTATAATCAGACTATCCATACAGCTACTGGATTTGCGCCTAGTTATCTAGTGAAACTAGATAACAAGTCACTAAAGGATTTAGAGGAAGCGCGAAATACAGCTGTTATCAATATCGACAAAGAAAAGGAAAGATCAAAACACGAATACAATAAAACTCATCCGCTTATTAAACTTCAAAAAGGAGATCTCTTAAAGAGATACCTACGAATCTCACACAAAGAAACAAACTCACACCTCGATATGAAGGACCATTTACAGTCAACTCTTAAGAATCAGAAGTGAACTACACAAATCAGAACAAAGGGTCATCGCATATATTCGTACATATATGCCAACTGGAACCTTATCATCTACGGAGTCCGAACTTCATCGGCGGCAGATGTTGTGAACCCTAATATCCTACCTTAACTTTTAACTTAATTTCTATTTACAGTTACAGTTACATACACATATATTCGACTACTTATAGTTTACTAAATGATTTCTACTCATTACCTTTGTTACACACTTTCAATACTTATTGTTAATTATATTATTTAGTCATTAGCAGCCATCACTTCACTTAATTGTTAGCATTCATTCAGTTAACATGACTTATTATAGCAGTTATTATAGCATTCACTTTTGTATTAAATATTGTATAGTGATATTGTTATTTTGTTATTAAATATATTCGTTAAAATTACGATTCAATGTGCTTTAGTGGTAATTCTTAAAGACTATAAAGCGCTTTATGGTTACCAACAGTGGATAAACCCTATTAAAAGCGGTTCTGGATTTCTGCTACCGCAACAGCTGATTTATATTTTTTAAACAAATATTTCTCCGATTTGTTTAAAGCTCATTTTTAAGGGCTATAATTACAGAAATTTTATTAATAACTTAAGTGGCATATGATCAGTCATGAACTGGACTCGAAATGTGTAAAGCATTGTGTTTACATTGTGTATATTAGTTTAAAAAAAGATTAATATATATTAATTATATTACAGATTGATCATTAAAATCTAATTAATGTAATTTTATGTTTCTATAATCTCATAAGAGTCAAGTTAATACAATGTTTTATGTTCCTGCAATTCAATTGTTTGTAAATAGTGAAATATTAAAAAATTTATGTGTAAGTAATAAGGATTTGAACAACAAATAAATATTTTTCTAACTAATAATTTAACCTAAATCAAAAGCTATAATTGTTTTAATGCTAACGAAATTTTTTTAATAAGATCTAGAAGCATGACGATTGAAAAATAATTAAGTAACTTGAGGTTTTAATTGAGGACTATACAAAGAACTTTTTTAAAAATAATAAAAATCAAAAGTATAAAAAATATAAAAGCATAGTTTGAAATCGTAGCGAAACATTTCTATTGATGGTTTTAAAAAAATTACTTTAATAAAATAAATATAACAAGATAATGTAGTAAATATTAAAATAAGTTAAGAACTGTAATAAAATTAATTTAAAACTTTCGCAACTTTTAAATACACTTTATTAGGATTATATTGGAGAGAAATTTGTTCATGAATGAATACTATTAAATTGCTCACTTTGATTCTAATGTTATTTCAATATTTTTTATATTAACAATCGTAAACAATGGAATTTCTTTAAAAAGAAAATACTTCATATTCATCATAAACAATTTCGTTTTTGACTAAAAGTGCTGATTTATTATTAATTTTTAGGAATTGGAAAAATTCAGTTTTGGATACCATATTCTTCTATGCCAAATAAGTTTTAGACAAAAAAGAAAATTTTGATTTTGTAATTAATAAAAATTATGATAAATAATTTATAATCATTTTAGTTAAAAAAGCATGTTTATTAAATGCGTTTTCACCAAAGAAGTTTTAGATAAAAACAAATTTCGACTCCTCAAATTTTAATTATAAAAATTTTAATTTTGATTATATTTTTAGCTCACTTTTTTAGAAAAAGCTGAGCTTATGCATTTGACCATGTACGTCTGTCCGTCCATCCACCTCTCCGCAGTCTTATATTAATTAAGTAGAACTCCCGATTTCTATAAATTGTTTAAGGAATTTTGACTTTTTTCATTTGATATAACTATTAAGTTTTTTACATAAGTAAACCTTAACCTATAAAAAAGTGAGCTTTCTATGAATGTGTCGATTTGCTTGTTTAAAAATATATTCTTAAATTAAACGAATTGAAAGCGATACAGGAATCTTATGATTTATAAGATATTAAATTCGCATTTGTAATCTCATGATGTTATTCTTTATGATATTCAGCAAGATTTTGTATCTCAAGAAAACTTTAGATTAATCTAGCATGAGAATAATTTTCTTCTGTAATGTTTTCAAATCTTAATAAATTTTAAAAATACTCCAATTTTGGTAATTTTTTAGCTCACTTTTTTAAAAAAAGTGCAGCTTATGGGTTTGACCATGTCCGTACGTCTGTCCGTAAGTTCGCAGCGATAATCTTGGAAAATTACTAAATATTACAACTTAATATACGGTAAAATAAGAAAGGATAGAACAGCGTACATTATCTAATTGTACATTGTACAACGCAAAAAGACTGTTTAAAATTGAACAGTATCCTAAAAAAAGTGAGATCTCTATGAATGAGCCGTTCTTGTTTCTTTAAATACTTTTAAAATTTAAAAATAACCAAATGATTAAATTATTTTTGGAAAAGAAGTTGATTATCACTTTCAGGTCATAGTATTGATCATTTGTTTTGTAATTTGAAAATTATTATTTCTTTTTTTAATAAAGTATTAAGTTTTTAAGTTAACATGCATTTTATATATATCATAGAGTTTTTAATAACAAATCTCATCGAACTTTTTTAATAAAATTCATTTAAATTATTACTTTAAATAATGATTTGCTAAAATCATTAACTTAATCAGTTGAATATAAAGCAAAATAAACAATAATTATATTAATCGTTTTATTTAACAAGCAATAAATATTACACACATTCATAAACGTTCAGAAATAATTCAAAATTTATTCAAGTTTTTATTTTAATTACCATCCAAATATCATCTTTATAACTTTCAACAATTTAGTAAAGAAATAGCTTGACTTATAAAGTTTAACTTTTTCCGAATATTAAAGTACATTTCTTAGCACTTGTAGTATTTTTGATTTAACAAAGAAATGATTAGTAATTTCTTTCTTTTGAAAATATAATTTGTTATTTTTTCTCTAACTTTACTGGTTTTCAAAATTGACCAACTTTTGAAAAAACATAAGAGCTTGCATTTCACTTATGAATTTTAATTTAACTTAACTAACAATTTAGTTTATTTATTTTGTTGTACTTCTATCATGGGAAATAGATAATAAATATATTTGTTTGAATTGACAAATTTAATTGAGCTAGAAAACTTATAAAAACACAGCAATTAATTTTTCCGATATAAAATTCAAATTTCAGTTTGTTATTATACACTTTTTACAAAATATAAATCATTAAAAGTAAACTTTATTGGAAGTTTTATATTTTTTTTGAGGATAATATGATTTCTGTTCCAGATTAAACTTTTGATTTCTTTTTCGGCAACAATTTTTTAATGACTTTCGATTCATCTAACTGCTTATATTTTAGAATCAATAATGAAAATTTTTACATTTTAAGGTTGTTCCTTACAAATTAAATAGTAATCACTTTTTACTTATTGGCTTCAATGGAACTAATATTATGACAAGGATTAAATTTTTGAATTTTCAGCTAGTTTTTTAAAGATTTTTTTCTATCTATAAAATATCTGAAACTTCATATCTGTTAATATGTTTATATTATAAAATTTTCTATAATTTGTCTTATTATCATTATTCACTGAAAAGAAAAACTAAATAAGATTCATTGCTTAATATTTCAATATTACTTTTTAGTTGATGTTTAATATATCAGTATGTTTTCTGATCTCAATGTGATCACTTCAATATATTATCGCTAATGTAACTCATAGAATATAAAACTTTGTACAGATTTAATCCATTTTAACTACAGTATAGTATGTAAATCCAAACCAATAATACTTTTAATAGTCTTATGCGTCAATAATTATTCTCACTGTACCGTATATAAAACCATTCGGTTTATCTTTTTATAACGAATAAAATATTATAGAATCCTTTGTTAAAAAACGATTTAAATATTTGGCTCTGTCAATAATTATTAAAAACAAGAATGAACATTATTAATCACTCACATTGATTTTATTTCTTTACTAAATAATTCTATATGTGCAATAGTTGATTGAATTTATATTATTTGAATTTATTACATTGTTGTCAAACAAAAATTTACCGATTACAAAAATTGGATTTGTACAATAACGGCAATTTAAATTTTGTTTTACCTTATTACTACCTATATAATACTGTATTAATGAGTAGAGTAACAAAAATGGATACCATATATGTCATTACGAAAATTGGATTAGTACAAAAAACTAAGTTTAAAATTTTTCAAATTTTGTTTGACTATCAGTATATAGACCGATAATTTATTAAAATATCAAACATGGATAGCATGTAATTCATTAAAAAAAATTTTATGATACCGATTTTTGTAAAAGTTTCTAAATACGAACATACGTAACCGGTCTACAACATATAAGAAATTCAGACTTGGACACGATATGCGTGATCACTTAATCATTTATTAAATAATATCCGTAAAGTATTGTTAAAATATTAATAATTTATAACACAAAATTGAATAAATAATAGATTGTTTATTAAATAACGCTTCATTATAAGCGTTTATCTTTTAAATAGTCTCGATGCTTTTCTTTCTCCGACTGGCGCCATTCATCATCCAGTCGTTTGTCTTTCTTACAGTCACGAAAACTATTCTTCTCCTTTTCGCTCCACTCGACATCCTTACGTTTTTCTGTTTAAGTCTTACGATCCCTATCTTACTTCTTTTCGCGCACTTTTCTTTTTTCTCCATTACCGTTTTTTTCTTCTTTTATTTTGTTTTAAGTCCATATTGTTAATAACAAGTAAAGTTTGATAATCTGTTAAAAGTAAATTTGTTAATAATCTATTAAGAAAATTTTGATGTTCACTCTCTGAAGTCTTAATTACTTATAAGCTAGATTACAGTAAACAATCTCTTAAGTACTTTTGAAAATATATAAACAACAATGCATTAAATTTTTGAATTATAATTAGTTAGTTTAACATGAATTTTGACTTTAATACTGTGTTTTAAACATTATGAGCCTAAATCTGAAGTAAATACCGCTAAAATGTGGAAGATACCACTGAATTTTTAACTTTATTTATGGCTATTTCTGTCAAGGTTTGCCTGTTTTAACCAGATTTGTGTTCATTTTGAGACATAAGTTTGCTCTTTTACCGCTTAAAGCGGCAGATTCCAATTACATAATATTTTTATTTTTGGTACTTTATGATTAATTTTGTCTATTTTTCCAGAATTATGGCCTTTTTATGTTATTTTGAAACTAGAAATCACATTTCAAATGCAAATGGCTGCAGATGCATATGAAGTTATAATCTTATTTTTTCAATTTATTTGTTTATTTTGACCCATTTTTGGCTATTTATTGACACTGTTAATAACAATTTTGAGAACACTGTTAGTCATTTTAACACTATTTAGTGTTTTTATTAACTTAATATCCAGTAATTTACTCACGAAATCTTTAAAATTCCTTAATTAAAATAAGAAATTGGTGAAATCTATTACTTAGTATAAGAATTCGGTTAATTCCCTTGATTACTATAAAAAATAGGTCAAAATACATTTATTAAAGTGAAGATCAAAGTTCCTTTATTAGAATAAGAGTGTGAACTCCCGACAGAAGGACAGGCGGAATAATCAAATCCATATATCTGACTTTTGCAAAGTCAGATAAAAATTGCAATTGAACTTACAGTTTCTAAAATTGTTTTAGTAAATTATATATTAATAATGGTATGCTTTTAAACATTTAGTTAAAACTCCACCAAGTTATTAATAATACTATGCATTTAACGTTACAGTCTATAAAACTGATATTGAGATGTAATCTGTTTGAGCATAGTTAATGCTATGAGTCATAACTAATGATTCTATTTTGGATACCAATACAGGCTTATTACACTCAGTGTTGTTTTTTTGTTTTCCAATTAGGGGCGTATACTAGCATTAAAAAGACTGAATGGCTTAACACCACATACATACAACTTCCTAGCAATATAAACGTTTTATTATATGTATGTGGTGTTAAGCCATTCAGCCTTTTTAATGCTAGTATACGCCCCTAATTGGAAAACAAAAAAACAACACTGATAATATTCTTTTATGTGCGGGTTGTCTCAATAGCGGGTCTTACTATACACCGTTTTTCCTGAAGTTTGTATTAAAACGTTTCATATTCAATTCACCTCATTTTTTAATATTAATATTTTAGAAGATTAATAATTTTTTTTCCTGAAAATTTTCCTGTTTTTGTATATTTTTATCCACTATTCCTCCTGATTATTAAGTTCAGGATATTTCTGTTTTAACCGTACATAGTCTTTTTGGTTAAAAGTTCGGTTATGATAAATACAAACAAACATTGTTCTGAAATAAATCTTTAGGGTATGGTTTATTCAACCTAAAATCCAGAAAATATCAAAATAAAGAGTTTCCAATTAAAATTAATAAATTAGTAATTTAATTGCAAAGTCTATGTAAAATATAAAGGACACGTTTTAAAAAATTGTATAATTAGCTAAAGTAGAATCATATTATTGAAAAATTCACCTCACAAAATATTTTTTTGAGCATTAATTGATAACAAATCGTCGAATTGTTTATCTCTTATGTATAACAGCTTTTTAAAAATAAATAGGCTAAGGTTCCCATAGGAAAACATTGAAATGTTAAACAAGATTAGATTTAATTCGTTTCTTATTAAAATAAATAATTAAATATCAACCGAAAAGTTTATTTTTTTAACCGTTTTATTAACCGAAAAGTGAATTTTATTTCACCGAATTATCCTGTGCTTACCGATTATATTTATGAAAAAAAGCATAAAACTAGTTTAACCGAAGTTTAGACCTATAAAAATTTCTCGGTTAAAACCGAATTTTCCGAGCCCTAATTATAACATAATTTATCGTTTCCGACAATTTGGAAAAAATGTTAATAGATTTGCACTTTCTGTTGGTCTACTTTGTGTATGTTTTACAATTAACTCAACCATTATATGCGTGAACAAGTATTTTAAATAAAACATTTATAAACCACAATAGTTTTAAGATTATAATTAAAGAACTGGTGAGACATAACATGTTTCACAAAAATATCTACAAAGTTTTGATGTTTGGTGAAAATGATAAGTTTCGGGTAAATAAGTAATTGTATATTTTTTAACCAAAAAATTGGTGATAATAAAACAAAATTATAACTACTGTATACTTTCCGTATTAGCTAGTTATTTGTACTTCAGGCTTACCAAACTTAATTCAAAATTAAAATTGTAGCTCAAATATATTTACGCGATAATGTCATTTATTGTGTGACATACACTGTGAAAACGCATCAAAAATAATATTAAATGACGCAATTGCATAAAGCTTTACTGCTAATTTTAAGCCATAGAGCACTAGTGCATGATTAGCGACATTCAGATCACACTGTAAGCTTACGAGTAGAAACAGTGCAAACAATCTAAAAAACAAGAAAATACTTTTGATACTTAATTAAGCGTATACGCTGTTTATACTACGCGGGCTCAGTGCCGCTATCACGCACTCAATACAGATGCGTATTAAATAGATTTGTGTGTTAGTGCTTTGGTTTTGATTAAAGCGCTGTCGTAGCTCTGGGTGTGAGTGAGTGTGTGTGAGACACAGAGTGTGTTGTTTAGTACACTACAGTAAACTGTATAGTTTATCGAAACGTTTGACTGTAACAACAGTTGTTTTACGATTTCATTACGAATTACACAAACAAATGGCAACCATTGACGATCACATGGAATTCGAATACGAGGCATCGGTGTCCGATTCAATGTCTCACGAGATTAATTCGCGAAAAGCGGTGGCCAAGAAGTATGAGGTGCTCGATGTCCAACAAATCGTCCAAATGATGAACCGATCCGTCGATGAGGTGAGGAATGTGATCGAACTGCCATCAAACGTGATCAGAGTTTTACTCAATCACTTTAAATGGGATAAACAAAGATTATATGATCGCTATTACGACGGAAATGAACACCAATTGTTCGAAGACGCGCACATCAATACTAGTTTTAGAAACAGCGTTACTATTAATAATAATAATAGTAGTACTGATAAGATGATCGCTAAACGAATCAAGAAATTATTAACGTGTTTTATATGCTATAACGACGTCCAACAAAGCTTAATGATTTGTTTATGTTGTAATCACGAGTTTTGCACGCGTGAGTTGAAATCTTATTTTTTGTTTAGTTTAATAATGTTTTCTTTGATATGCTGTTTTATAGATATATTTTTAAAAAAAAGTATGTGTAATTAGTGGAGGAAGAGTGCAAATCCGTAAATTGAATTATACAGTTTATATATATTGTATAAGAAATACGGTATTGCAGTATCGCAATAATAATCGTTTCAAAAACGAACTGCAATGATGTGCACACGTTTTGCGCATTGTGTTCCCCTCTTTATCTATTTTACATCAGATAAAATAACTCTATAGCATTGAAGTTTCAGTCCGAACAAACCTACGCTAACAACACTGTTACTGTTGACTAACAAATTCGTGTCTGGGTTTGTGCAGGATTACCAATGGAAAATTGTCTTAAAAATATTTTAATGTTCTAGCAATTCAATTACCATTCACGCACGAACTTAATTAAAATCTAAGATAATATAAGTTTTCTATAAAAATTTTCAAATGCTATTTGTTTAAATCCACAATTATTGTTACTGATCTTAATCAGCAAAAAAACACCTTATCTCTAGAAATGCGCAAAACTTAATTCTAAACCTTTAGCTTATATTTTGTTAAACATTGACAAAAGTTATTTAATCTTTGATCGATAGATTGTTGGCAGCAATACTTAACATCAAAGATCGTGAATGAAGGAGTTTGTAATGGTATCAGTTGTCCACAAAATGGGTGCGATATAATCGTTGACGACGAAATAATAAGCAAAGTGATCAAAGATTCTAAAGTGATCGCCAAATACCAGCAACTGATCACAAACAGTTTTGTGGTAACGCACCGATTTCTCCGATGGTGTCCATCACCGAATTGCCTAAACGCGATTAAAGTGAATTATGTCGATTTTATAGCAATAGATTGCGTTTGTGGCGCCAATTTTTGCTTCATGTGCGGTGAGAAGTGGCACGAACCGACGCGTTGCAATATATTGAAGAGTTGGAACAAAAAATGTTTGGGCGAAACGAGCGAGAAGATCGACTGCGAAACCGCTAATTGGATTCTATCGTACACGAAAGAGTGTCCGAAATGTAACGCTCCCATCGAGAAGAATGGGGGATGTAATCACATGTCGTGCCGGAATGTCCAGTGTAAGCATGAGTTCTGTTGGCTGTGTATGGCTGAGTGGTCGAAGCATGGCTATCAGCAGAGCTGTAATCGTTACGAGGAAAGCGAAAAGACTCAAACGGCCAGAGCTAAGCTTCAGCGGTACATTCATTATTGGACCAGGTTTCACAACCATCAGCAAAGTTTGAATTCGGAGAAGAAATTCTACGAAGAAGTGAATACGAAAATGGAAGAATTGCAGCTCAGAAATATGACATGGGTTGAGGTCCAGTTTTTGAAGATTGCGTCCGATGTTCTCTGCAAATGCCGGCAAACTTTAATGTTTAGCTATCCGTTCGCGTTTTATTTGGCGAAAAGTAATCAATCGGCGATATTTGAGGATAATCAGGCAGATTTGGAAATGTCTACCGAAAAGCTGTCCGAATATCTGGAGCGCGACATGAATCAAGTGGAAGATATTAAAACTATGAAAACTAGTATTTTGGATATTACTAAGTATTGCGAGAAAAGACGAAGAGTTCTGGTCGATCACGTCTATGAGGGCTATGACTCGGAATTCTGGGAGTTTTATAGTTTGGATTAACTTTTCTAATGAATTTTTTTGTATTCAATTATTTAGATTTCTATTTGAATCATTAAACATTTTTCAAATATTTTTAAACAATTTAAATAAGTTTAATTAAACAAATTTATTTAATCAAATAAACATTATACATATTTGAATTTAGTTTATTTTCGAGCCATTCTTTAGAACGTTATCGTATGATTTAATCGTTTCGATTGTTCATTAACGTTATGAGCCAAATGTAATTTAAACTAATATCATTTTCTCTAATTCTAATTTTTCAACGAAATCGCTGAAAATGTTTTTAAATTAAAATTAAACATGTATTTTACAAAAAAAATGTCAAATTTGGCAAAAAACTAGTTTATAATTGGAATGACGATTCAGCACAGCATATAGATTACAATATTATCGGCTGAATGCTTCCTAAAATGATGGTCATAAAAATAAATCACTAATAATACTAATAATATGGTAGTGTTTGTCTCAGAAAACATTGGCAGTAAGTGTCACTTTCTTGGTAACACTTTATAAACTTTTATCCTTCTAATGATTTTAGCGTTCATCGCCAATTCAAACAAATTAATTGATTTTTTTAATGTTTGATAATATTAAACGAAAATTTTTCTAATATCAAATTATGCAAACTGCTTGCCTTGAATTTAAAGTGAAAATATTTTCGGTTATAATACTCAACAATTTTCTACTAAAAAATGCCATAAAACGATTCGTCTCGTAATGTATTAAATATATAATTTGCATTTAAAAATTAGTTTAATTGGATTTAAAAAACTTCATTGCCAACTATGCGTTAGAATATTTATTTAAAGGCAATACCACTGACATTGAACTATTGATTTTATTTTAATTTTAATATAATTACTGTAAACGTAATAAAAAAATGATGTAAACTATTCGGTAATTTTGTTAACAAATAAGTAATCGTTGACAGTATAGGCCCTATACTATAGGCTAATCATTTTTGTAAACTCTTACTCATTTAGCGTACAAATAAATACGTTTTTAACCAAAAAATGGGTTCATATAAAGGATTATGACGTTTTTTAAACAATAGCCAAATACAACTTATGATAAGTTATTATAGTAAAAGTTCAATATTACGCATTAAAATAAGTTTTATGTTAGTAAGAAACGCATTCAACGGTTTTAAAACACTTTGATCCAAAGCTTTCAGTTAATCAGTTAATTAAACGCGTTTTGTTTCCTTATATTTGCGTAAGTAATTGTGTTTAGTTTTAATGAAAAGCCCAATTAATTAATGAATTAGTTTAAACATTAAATCGTTAGTAAATTAATTGTTTTTTATTTTGCTGAGAAATATATATATTTTGAGCCAATTTTTTAATTCGCGGTTTCACTATTGATGAATATTTATAATTAATTTGATAGTTTATAATTATAATCACAACAAATTTGTGGTTTTAACCATTAAAAACTATTAAAAGTTATATTGAATGATGATTAAAGTTTAACTTAGCCTTTAATCAATAACGAAAAGCGCGTACAAAATGCTTGTTGGCCTATAGTTGCCTATAATTTAATATGAAAAAAAGTTATAAAACCTATAAATTGGAAAAACAATCAAAATAGCTTTATTTAGTTTATAAACAAAAATAATAGTTATGAGTAAAATCTATAATTTAATAAAACAAAGTGATTACTAGTTAAGGTACAGTTAATAACGGATATTTTAATTTGAATGTTTGGTTCACGTAATAATGTATAGATTACTGTCGGCAAACCAAATATTAAATATAAAAGTTGACGATAAAAAATGGCCGATCCATCGTCTTCTGATGCGCCGATAGGCAGATCTCGCGGAAGAGCTCGTGGACGAGCAGCTCCACCGCCAACGGGTCTGGAAGAGTTGGCTGCGACCGCTATGCGCATATCTCCGCCACCCAGTGATTCAGAGCGTGGTTCCACTCGCGGTAATGGCAATGGAGATAATGATAGTAACGGCGATCCATCCAGTGAGTCAAAAAAAACTAATTTTATTTTGTTAACATAATATGAAAAACATAATTGAAATAAGATGGCGATAACGGTGGTAATGGTGGTAACGGCGCGGCACAGGCGGCTATCAGGGGTCGCGGAGGTTATCGTGCGAGAGAAGAACAAAATACTAGACCTCCCGGTGTGACAGACAAAAGAGGTAATCGACATCGCGTTTTGCTTTGCATTAGTTTTTTTGAAGTGGTATGCTATTTATTATTTTGAATGGTATTGTTAGGATCGGGTGGAACCGATTGCGTATTATTGACCAATTATTTTCGCTTTCGAACCCCTACTGACGTTGTGTTACAAAAATATCGCTTGGATTTTACACCAAACCTGGAGTCTTCACAGGCGCGAAGACGATTGGTTTACCTCATTAGGGATGTATTCGGCGATAATTATATATTCGATGGGATGAGCGAAATCACTTCAATGGCTCGTTTAGATGACAACACGCGTCGACAAGCAAATCATTCGGTTACTGGTGCCGAAGACATAACTGTGGAGATACTGATTCGCCGAACGGGCGAAGTTTCCTGGGGTTCGCCAGAAATGATGCGAGTGTACAACACTCAAATGCGAAAGAATTTGCATCATCTCGGATATCTTCTAATGGGACGGAATTACTTCGATCCCAAGACCACCCAAAGGATTCCCGACTTTAACATAAACGTATGGTCAGGCGTAGTGACAGCAATCAATCAGCACGAGCCAGACATTCTTATGGTGGTTGACTTGTCGACGAAGTTTGTTCGCGCGGAAACGGTGCACAATGTGTTGCAGTCATCGCTCCGATCGGGTGCCGAATGGAAAGCAAACGCGCAAAAAGATATATGTAATATGATTATAATGACGAGTTACAATAATAAAACTTATAGAGTGGATGACTTGGATTTCAATTTGAACCCCGAAACCGCTACTTTCGAGAGGAATGGCCGAACCACTAACTTAGTTGATTATTTTAAGGAGCAATGGAATTACGAAATAAAAGACAAAAGGCAGCCATTGATTAAATGCCTTCCAAGTCTTCGCGATCAAAGAGCGGGAAAAACTCAACAAATACTTTTAGTTCCGGAGTTGTGTCTAATGACTGGTCTTACCGATCAAATGAGATCTAACTTTGCTTTAATGAAACAGACTGGGGATATATCTCGTTTGGCACCCAATCAAAGATTCAACAAATTGAAGAGTTTTATCGAGAAATTGAATGAAAATGAAAAAGTTATCGCAGATATGAATCGTCGTCAGTTCAGTATTGATCCCAATTTGGTGACATTAACTGGTCGTGTGCTTGCGTGCGAAAAAATCTATATGCAAAACGATACGGATGGATCTGCTCAAGCGTTTGATCAGAAAAGCGGCGATTTCGGCAAAATAATGCGATCGAAGAAGTTATTTAATCCATGCGCTATTAATAAATGGGTTATTATATGCGGTCCGCGAGATATAAATATTGTGGAAGATTTCGCTAACACATTGAATCGCGTGTGCATTCCGATGGCTATCCAATTGGGTCGACCGCGAAGAGAAAATCTTGCCGACGATCGAACTGGTACTTTCGTTCAAAAATGCAAAACATTGCCAGACCAATGCGAAATGGTAGTCATCATTGTGCCAAATAATAACAAAGAACGGTATGATGCGATTAAAAAAATTCTTTGCTGCGAGCATCCAATGCCGTCGCAAGTGGTTGTGGCGCGAACGCTCAGCAAAAAGCAAATGCTTATGTCTGTTTGCACTAAAATTGGAATTCAAATGGCGTGTAAAATGGGTGGCGAAGCGTGGGCTGTGAAGATTCCGGTATTAAAAGCTCTTTTTTTAATATAAGTAACCTTTGATTACAATCGTATTTCAGCCCAAAAATATAATGGTTGTTGGATATGATACTTATCACGACTCGTTGACAAAAAACCAATCTGTTGGAGGATTTGTATGCAGTTTGAACGGTTCTTTAACTCAGTGGTACTCGAGAGTGGCTTACCATAAAGACTCGGAAGAAATGTCGGCTAACTTCTCAGTCAATCTTAACGGTTAGCTATTAATATTTAGTTGAGTTATTATCGAGGGTTAATTTATGTAATTTAGAGGGTGTTAAACGATGGTATGAGGCAAATAATGGAACGATGCCTTCACGTATTTTTATATATCGGGACGGAGTGGGAGAGGGAATGATTCCTCACGTATTTGATTTCGAGCTCAATCAGATTAAGAAGCAGTTAAGTTCGCTGAATAAAGAAAGTCCTCCCTCTTTCGCGTTTATTATCGTTACAAAGCGAGTGAATGCGCGATTCTTTACTCGCACTGGCGGTCAATTCGACAATCCAATGCCTGGAACTGTTATTGACAACACAGTTACGCGACCCACTCGTTATGATTTCTATCTAATAAGCCAATCGGTTCGTCAGGGAACAGTTTCCCCAACAATGTATAACATAATTCACGACACAACGAAACTGCCACCCGCTCATCATCAACAATTGGCCTACAAATTAACCCATTTATACTTTAATTGGCAGGTAATGTATTTAAATTTATATAAACCCAACGTCAACTTAACGCTGGTTTATAACGTATGGTTACTCTCATTTAGGGTACAATCCGTGTTCCGGCTCCGTGTCAGTACGCGCACAAATTGGCATATCTTACAGGCACTTCTCTCCATAGAGAGCCTTCTGCCAGACTCGCCAAACAATTGTTTTATCTTTAAATTGTGCAAACAAAACTTCGACTTAGGCTTTCGAGTCTTAATTCTTTTCTTATATTTCTTTGATTATGGTTTTCTCTTAAAGTTTGATTAATTATGATTTTTGTTAATGTTAATGCAAATTTTTAATGTTTAATATGTTCAAATTATCTATTCGTTATTATGACATTAATTTCAAGTATTTATGATAAGTAATATGATATGATAATAATCTGTTTATTTAGTTCAAATCTATAATCTAATAATTACATGTTTTCGATACTTTTAACGCAAATTTTTAAATCATAAAAACATTATGTAAACGTGTTTATTCTGAATAAATAATTATATATCGCAATTGAATGGATTTTGTATAATAATAACGCAATTTCAAACATAGCGCTTAGTTATAGGCGGAGTTAGTTAGAGATGGCATTCAATCGCATATTTAATTGGTTTGCTTTGTTGGAGAGTTTAATTTGCGCTCATTTATGCTCTGAATCTAAAACTGTAACTGTTATAACCGTGTATTAGTCGAGCAAACAGTCAATTAAAACTATTTAGTCCATTGGTGTGCCGCAGGTTTTTTGTCTTGTTTTTATCGTCAATCGTAAGTATAAATATCTTGTTATTTCATTTAATAACATTTGTTAACACTTAAATGTAACAGAAATTGTGTAATTAGTAATTTGTGTAAACTCGAAAGTAAATAACAAACACAACGCGATATATCAATCATATTACACAAGTGTTTATAAATGCTATGAAATGTGAGAAAATGTGTGCGTTATTTGATGAAAAGTTATACAATATATCATTTATAGAAAATAGCGGTTTAGCTTAAAATGAGGTCAACAAAAAAGAGTTGCATCAGTTAAAAATAAATTATCATTGCATTCTGGGTTTTTTATGGAAAATTATTGTTTTTGAGTTTAATTAATGGACACTAAACATAGTGATAGGGCTATCCATTAATGGGTGACAATTTGCGCTAAACTTATTTTTAATCCTCGGTTTATACGATTAAATTGTTAATAATTATTTGTTTTTATGCGTTTTTCCATTATTGGAATGTGTATTAATAGTGATCTGTTATTTTGCATTTACTTTTGTTTTGGTTGTACTCATTTACTTATTTGTGCATAATCTATAATATGGAGACATACGCCATATCAACGATTTCACTGCACGTATACTTTGACCTAAACTATGCATATGTTAGTTGAGTACAGATGACCTTTGTATCGATCCGTCCACACCAACGTGACGAAAACATTGATCAAGTTTTCACTTAAAACTCTTGACGAAAATCATTTATTTTCATATGTTATTTAAAGTTTAAATAACGCATATTTTGATGTTTTAGAAATGAATTTTTTGAAACATATTCCGAGAAAATCTGTTTTTTGTTTGTGATATGCAATGAGAAATGAGCAGTAGAGCTCCAAAAGTGTTTACTTGCGCTCCCTTTAAATTTTGAGATATTTTGTTGTTTTGTCGTTCCCTCACGTCCTTCCGTTCCCCTGCGCTGTGTTGCCCTTCGTTATCTATAATAAAGCGTTTTGTGTTCAAAATATTTACCAAAACATTTCTTAAATGCAGTATACCTTTTAGATTTTGAGATTTTTAGCAAAGATTTTCCGTATTTTAGAAAATAAATTTTAAAAATTGGCATCAGATAAGAGGCTTTTTTCATAACAATATAAGATCGAATAGAATCTAAGTTTTTGAGCGGAATAAACCTTTTTCCTGTGGCTTATTCCGTAATTAATGATAAGAGAATGCTCAGTTTTCCTGAGCTTGAGCTTGAACTTGAACATACTGAGCTTAAGCTCAAAACTTGCAAAAATTGAGCTGAGATTAAAAAATAAAATGTACTTCTAAGCCTGAGCTTAGTTTTTTGTGAATGGACTTGATCTCGGCTGTTAACTTAAGTTTTACAAAAAAATTAAAAAAACAATAAAAAATTAAAAAAACAATAATAAATTAAAAAAACAATATCTATAGTGAAATCTAACTTACTTTATTTCGAAACAAGATCGATACGGTCATAATATCTGACTTTGTAAAGTTAGTTACAGTTAGTATATGGTCGCTCGCTTACTTCGTTCACTCGCTACCATTATTTTATTTTACATTTATAGAAAATTATGTTTGAAGTTGTACAGTTTACAAAACAGCATATGCCACAGTAATCCGTTTTCTATAATTTAATAACTCCAATAGCCGCAGATGCCACTTAAGTTTTGATTTATATTTTGTCATTATAACCTGAATTTGAACCTTTTAATATAAGTTTCATAATCAATTAATCAATTTGAATTAATCATAAAATACCAGCAAATTGCGGCATATGACACTGCAATTTTAACCTGAATTTTAGTCATTTTTGCATAATTTTGCCTATTTTGACCAGATTTTTGCACAATTTGAGTCTAAAAATTTACTTTTTTACAGCCACTGAATTCTAAATCTTAAATTTGAACATTTTTGCCGAATTGTGCTTATTTTTTACCCATTTTTGACCTTATTTTTGTTCTTTTTTGGCCTGAAAATCCCTTTATTAACATAAGAAATCGGTTTAAAACCTTATTAACCATAAGAAAATGGCAACTTCCCTTTATTAATGTAAAGATCAAAATCCCTTAATTAATATAAAGTGTGCACAGACGGACGGACAAACACAATACCCAAATCCATAAATCTGAAATTTGCAAAGTTAGATAAAAAATTGCAATTTAAGCTTTTATTATTTTTCAAAAGAAAAAAACTTAATTGATATATGCAATACTTATTGGGAATTTGAAACATTTTATGGTATTATTTGTCTTTATTAATTACTAACACAAGCTCAAGAAGCTGGTTGGGTAAAACATTTAAAGATGGTGAGCTTCGAGCTTTAGTTTCATTAAATCTTTTATTGAGCTTGAACTTTCATCATTATCCGTAATATGCTAAAGTATAGTATAGTTTTAAAGCAGAGTTAATTATTTTGAACTTCAGCACAAAACTACCCTATTATCTGACGATTACATGTAAGATCAAAACAGATTTATTTAACAAAAAACTATTCATAATCAATGTTTTACACTAAAACTTCGCACTTATTAAGAGTCAAGTATTTCTATGAAAAAATTCTTACATTACATTATAGTTACACCTCGAGGTCTATCGACATGTACGGTCTCTCACACTATAGTGACATGTCGTTAACTCTCTAGTAATAGGGTATATTTTATTACAGATAATATTAAAGAACGCGAGCGACCAATTAATTACTAACTAAAATTAAATTGCAAATTAGAAACTTATAAATTAAAACAAAACAATGAGTGAAGAGACGGTTGGCGCCGGAAGAAGTCGTGGACGCGCGAGAGGACGCCCGCCAACAGCACCGCACGAACCACCACCGCTCGCACAGCCATCTGAATCTGGCGATAGTGGAGGAAATGGTGGAAACGGTGGAAATGGAAATGGCAATGGTATGGATTTGTTTTTAATAGAGTCAAAGTTCGCAAAACTAGCAAATCTACATATCATTAATATAGGAGGAAACGGAGCGTCAGTTCGAGGCCGCGCCGGATATCGTGGAGCCATAGCACCGCTAAAAACGATTCCGCCCACTGTTAAGATAACGCGCGGAGAAGGAGGACAAACGGTAAAAGTAGTGGCAAACTATTTTCGCTTGAATACACCCAAAGACATAATTGTGTACGACTATCACGTGGATTTTGAGCCAGAAATCGAGTCTAGATTTATGCGTAAAGCGATGATAATGCAGCATAAAGAAGCGTTCAACGAGTGTTTGTTATTTGATGGAATGTCGAACGTTAAGTCCACTCGAAAGCTCGAACAAGAAGAGACGGAGTTTTTCGCGACGCGTCGTAACGATAGCGTACAGATTCGAATCCGCGTGAAACGTGTTGGCTCAATACCGTGGGGACATCCGGAGATGCTTCGCCTTTATAACACTCAAATGCGACGAAATTTGCATCTATTAAAGTGGAATCTGATTGGTCGCCATTACTTTGACCCGAATATTCGTCATAAAATTGCAGAACATAAGTTGGAAGTGTTGCAGGGAGTGCTGACTGCCATTAACAATCACGACGACGGCATTTTGATGGTCGCCGATACTGTTCACAAAGTGATCCGTTCGGACACTGTGTACGAAAATTTGCAGGAAATTCTTCGTCGCGATCGCTCAGGATTTCAAGACAACGCCAGACGTGAATTGGCTGGTTCTATCGTTCTCACCAGTTATAATAATAATACGTATCGTATCGATGACATTGATTTTACCAAAACTCCATTAAGCACTTTCGAGCGAAAACAGGGCGTCATTTCGCTCAAAGATTACTATCGCGAACAATACAGCATTAATATCCGAGACGAACGGCAGCCACTATTGGTTGGGATACCGAGCGTAAGACAGCAAAGAGGCGGCCAAACCCAACAGCTTCTACTCATTCCGGAGGTATAACTCGAATATCGATTGTTTGGTTACGTTTTACGTTTTGTTAAAAATGATTTTCTTAATAGTTGTGTAATATGACGGGATTAAGCGAGAGTTTAAGAACCGACTTTAATGTCCGAAAAGCGATGACTCAAACCACTCAAAGTGAACCGAATCTTCGGGTTAAAAATCTTGATGGGTTTATAAGATCTGTGACGCAGGATCCGCTCGTAAGAGAAGAAATGGCGCGTTGGGGTCTCGAGTTTGATAATAATCTGGTGGAAGTTGGAGCTCGTCGTCTGGATTGCGAAAAGATCTTAATGCAAGGCGACACTGTTGCTACAGGTACTGGATTTGTACAAAAAGCGGGCGATTTTGGTAAAGAAATTCGAGGTAAAGCTATGTTCGCTGCCGTTCGAATCACCGAATGGGTCATATTGTCCACTCAAAGGGACAAAGGAATTGTGGACGAGTTTGCGAATACTCTTAATAGAGTTTGTCGTCCGCTTGGCGTACAATTGAATAGACCACAAGTGCAAGCGCTGGACAATGACCGCACGGCTACGTTCGTGGAAGCGTGCAAAGCAATACCTCCTAAAATGCAAATCGTTGTCGTCATACTACCAAACAATAATAAAGAACGATACGATGCCATTAAAAAGATTTTTTGCTGTGATCATCCAATCGCTTCTCAATTAGTCGTACAGAGAACTCTGTCTAAGAAGCAAATGTTAATGTCTGTGTGCACGAAAATCGGCATTCAAATGGCGTGCAAACTCGGCGCTGAAGCGTGGGCTTTAGATATACCTGTAAGCATACGATTTTATACTGCCATCCATTTCTATATTTTATGCGTTCGTTTTCTATTTCTATTCTGGATTTTAGCCAAAGGACTTGATGGTTGCAGGTTTTGATGTGCATCGCGATGCGGCTCAAC
This sequence comes from Phthiracarus laevigatus, assembly GCA_034700185.1. Classification (NCBI taxonomy): domain Eukaryota; kingdom Metazoa; phylum Arthropoda; class Arachnida; order Sarcoptiformes; family Phthiracaridae; genus Phthiracarus; species Phthiracarus laevigatus. Next base: position 6,213 of record JAQIXJ010000747.1, on the reverse strand, counting down.
GTGGAAGAGCTATTGGAGGTTTCGTTTGCAGTACAAATGCCACGTTAACGAAGTGGTATTCGCGTGTTTCGTATCACACCAGTCGCGAAGAACTGTCTGGAAATTTTTCTACTAATTTTTCTAGTAATTAACTCATTTTCTATAAATTGATAATTAAAATATTTTAAATTGTTATTTGATTTTATAGATGGTTTGAAGCGATACTATGAAATCAATAAAAAGCTGCCACAAAGACTGGTCATTTATCGCGATGGCGTTTCAGAGGGAGATATCGAGTACGTGTTCACTTACGAACTGAAACAAATCGAAGATGCCATACAGAAAATAGGTGCCGCCGCTCAAGGCATCAAATTATCATTTGTCATCGTTACTAAGCGCGTAAACGCGCGATTTTTCCAAAGAGTCGGAGAAAGACAATATGATAATCTTATTCCGGGAACCATAGTCGACACAGTAGTCACTCGTCAAGAACGTTACGACTTTTATCTGATTAGTCAATCAGTACGTCAGGGAACCGTAGCGCCAACAATGTACAACATTATAAAGGACGACACCAATTGGAAACCGCATCATCACCAACAGTTGGCTTATAAACTTACTCATCTATACTATAATTGGATTGTAAGTCTATATAATATAATATTACCATATGTTTTGACACAATAACTGAATATTTGAAATTTTAGGGCACAATTCGAGTGCCAGCTCCGTGTCAATACGCTCACAAATTGGCATTCTTAACGGGAACGGCTTTGCATCGCGAGCCCAATACTCGTTTAGCCGACACACTCTTTTATTTGTGAGCACATTCGCGCCATATTTTCACACACATTCGCTGCCATTTACTTTTTTTTGGGTCATTTCCATTTTAAAGTCATTTCGTGTTTTTCACGTCTATTTTTTTATATTTTCGTGGACTTATTGGATATTAAATATCGTTTAAAATATATCTTACATTTCATATAATCACTTACATATAATACATAATCGAAATTTTTGATATGAAAATCATTTGGAATTTTAAAAAAATTTGCTCACTGTATTTGGAGTTAAAATTTTTGTATTTTAAAATAAGCTTAAAATCGTATTTACATTTTTTGTTTTTATTTTCGTTTGGACATATTATCTTTTTTGTAATAACTTTATAAAAATATTGTTTTATTGATATATTTTAAAATTCTGTTGGCAGCATTAAAAAATTATATTATCTTTTGAATGAAAAATGTTTCATTTTATTGGAAAGTATTAATTGATTAAATTGTTATGGAAATCAAAATAATAGTAAGCTATTATACTACGCGTACACTCATTTTATTGGTATGAAAATAACAATTAATTTTATACAAATTTAATAAAATCCCTTATTGATCCCAATGTGCGAGTTTACTGTAATATGATACTTCTTTATAACTTTTAAACTGAGTTTTGAATTCTAGTATTAGTTATTCCGGAACCGAATTCACTTAATTACTTATTAGCAGTTTTTTATTAACGAATATTTAAAATATAAATATACAAACGTGAAAGTTTTATTGAAAGTTCTACTTACCCTATAATCGATAAAATTAAATTAACATTCTTCAATAAAAAGTTATCGTTTTTATTTATGTGGTGATAAAATTTAATGTATCAAAATGTTGTTTATATCCATTTTTCGAATTATTTTTGTCAATTACTTTGCGCACTTCGTATCGATACCGAACCATTGGTTTAGCGTAAAAGTAAGATTCCTATCCTTCACAAAATTTTCCACAGCACTTGAGTGTAAATTTTACTTTCGACAACAAATATTACGTGATTTATAAGTCTAGCTGCAAATGGAAAGTAGAATTTGTTAGAATATTTACTAGATTCAGGATTACACAGTTTAGAAAATGTTTGATAAATGTCACGTAAAAAATTACATTGAGATTAGTTTTTTTAAAATATCTGTGCTTAAAATAAAATAATTATATAATTTTTCTAATTTTGGTAAGTTTTATTACGCCCTTAGAACATGAACAGTCATTCGGTTAGATAATATCAACGAGATATCGTATCCTATGTATTCATTTTTATCTACAGTATGTATATTTTGAAATTTATAGAAAGTTTATTTTAAATTTACGGGACAAATTGTAATAACTGGACTGATCATTAAGGATCAGAAATAGTTTGATGCATTAATGGTTTTATGATGTCAGCTCATTCCGAGTGATATTTAGCAGTTGCATAAGAAAAGTGTAAGAAGTTTAGTAGGAATAAATTTGAAGTGCGAAGAATCACAATAAAAATTCAATCTTAACTCTAAGATTTGTGTACTAAATTTTTTTATATTTGATAAATTGTAAAATTTCAAGGTTATTAAACATTAAAGAAAAATTTATGAATTTCAATGACAGATAAAAATAAGATGAAGGTTAAAAGGTTAGATATGTTAAATGACAGATTTACCCACGATATTTGACAATTTTCTTTTCACAATATCTAAATATAATCCAATATATTAATAACTTTTATTATTGATCATAGATTGGCTAAAATATCAAATATCTACTAAAACTAAAATTGGGCTTATTCGTTACTTTTGTGTAATGATAAAACGTGTTAGTAAATACTGACACTTTTTACTTCTATTGGAAATTTCACAGACGGACTTTAGCCAAATCCAAAAGCTTGTCTGCAAAAAATGATCTTCAAAATCAAACATCAACCTTCAAATTCTCAAAAAAATAGTTAAGATTACGATATAAATTTATCTTACGATGTATTGTGAATTAGTGATCAAAATATTTATCTGATTGAGATGTAACGTTTTAAAGAGTTAAATTTTTACTTTAACGTGAATACTTATAATAAAAAATTCTTTAATCAGTATACTTTTATAATATTTTATTTACTCAATTTCATTAGGCTTAACTTAATATTTTACCAAACTATATAAGGTTTAAAGTAAATTAGCGAAATTAACTTCATTTTGTAAAATAAAATTGCAATAACTTTTCAAATATTAATTTTCAATAACGTATAATTTTTGAAACACTTTGTTTAACTAGATTTTTTATATAATATTTAAAAGTAAGCTATTAATTTGATAAATTAGCTTAATCTCAAAATTAAAAAGTTTAAAAAATCGCAAAGATTAAACGAATAAAACTAATAAATACGCAAACTTACGAAAAACTTCGTTACCCAAACGCGAACAAATTATTTGCTCATTTATTAAAACATGATACATTATTCTAGTGCGGTAACAAAAAATAAACGACGTGTCTTCAAAATAACTATTATAGGAATTCTTTTCTTAGCGGTTAAAAACGAATCGAAGTTAAGTCAATAATGTGAAATTTTTATTTTGTAATATTGTATGATATAATTTAATAATTACAAGAATTTATATATATTTCTAATTAATTCGATATTTAAAAGATAATAATCAAATATAACTTAATACTAATAACTAAAACGTAGTATATATGGGTATAATGAAAACTTGTTAATATTGTACAGTATAATTGAACAATTGACCAAAAAATCATGAGCACATTATAGTTTTTAATTTAAAAATTTGTTTTTTTAAATTAATGTTTCTTATTCAGTAGTCAACAAATAAATGTTGTGATCTAAAAGCATTTAATTTAAAAATTTTAACTTCATTCGTATATGTTTATTAGTAAAATGTTATAAAATCTAATTTAAAATAATAAAGACTTTTTCAATAGAATTTCGTTTACAGATATTTTCATTTATCTAATAAGTTGGTACACATAATTTATCTACTATTGTCTAGATTATATAAATCACAACGTAATTAAACATCGAATAGCCCATAGTAGTAATTAATGAAGTAAATTAATACACAATATATAATCCACAACAATGTTGTATATTAATTTACTTGTTTTAATTTATAAATTTTCCGAAAAACTTATAAAAATATCGGAATTTGTTAACTCTTGAGCGATAAATAGGAGATTTTTCTGATTTGAACAAATTTTTCAAATAAAAACAATTAATATAAATTTTATTATATATTACATTTAAATTAATAGTTACAACAGAAGAGAATTACCAGCTTTCGAGTTAAAAAAATCATTCCTTAACAATTTAGTTATTTAAAATAAAAAGATTCGATATGTAAAACTTTATCAATGCCTTTCATATTCGATATCAAACTGAACACAAGTATTATATTTAATTATTTATTTTTGCAGACACTTATAGTAAATCACGCACAAAATTAAGTACACATTAGAATTTGGGTGTATATAAGGTATAACATAGAATTGTCACATATTTTCAACCATGCGAATGAAAAAGTGTGAGCATAAAAATAAACAAATATTTTCCACTGCCTATAATCAATTATTCTTAAAAATGTTTGCCGTATTTAAGCTAATTTGTGCTTAAAAAAAATCTGGTAATTCTTTAATGTTCAAACAATGATTTAGTTCAACATCGTTTTATTACATGATGGTTAATAAAATGGCCGTAAATCTTTATCCAAAGGACATGGCTCTGAACAAATAAAATTATTTAAATTAGTCGACGCTTAGCAAAACTATCATAAAATATATAAGTTGTATACCATTTTGTTTTAAGATTTGAGTGGCAGAATATTTTTCTCGCTCTTCAGCGTCGAAATACCATACAGTTATGGCAAATCGCATGCTCTTCGAAGGCATCACTGCGTGAGGGTTTCGTCTGTCGGACCAGAAAAATATTACTCTATTAAACTTGGGATCGATATCAGCGACGTGTCCCGAATTCATTTCCGGATATAATCTAAGAACACCTCCGTCTCTCTAAATTAAGCAAATCTATATTAAAGCTAAAAACCCCAGTTTAAGCGCGAGAATCACACAATACCTGTCTATCATAATCCTTGTTTAGATAGTAAATGCTTGTTACACAACGTCCGTCGCGATTCGGGTTATCGATATGCCGCACATATCCGCTATTATGTCCAGGATAACAGGCAACCATCGCCTTAGTTCGACGATTAATACGGTACCGACAGAATTGGCCATTATTGGTCATCGTATTGCAACGCATCACAATCGAGTCGAGTGTTTGCATGAGAAAGCCGATGTTTGTGCAGAATGGTTCGGTGCCCTCAACCCATGTGATTCGGTCGCCGCGTATTACGCGAGAATTCGTGGCCTTATTGTTCACCAGTTGTCCCGCTTTGAACACTTTTCGGTTGTAGAGGTACTTCGTTTCCGTCAATATATCGTCGCCGATGTCCTCAAGAAAGTCGTCGATTACGCAGAAACCAAAGTTATTCATGTCGTCTAATATCGTTTCGCAGTACAATTGCATCTTTTCGATTATTTTGCATTTCTTGTCGATTAGTTTCTTGTTTGCGTTGATGTTATTGAAATTGTTGTAATAATTGGCGACTAATGGTAATGATTTGAGCGATGATATCGGTGTTAACATTGGCGTCAATCGGTTATCACTATCGGTCACGTCGTTAGAGTCCATCGGCTCATCCAAACCATTTGTCACATTTGTTTGACTCGAATCGATCGATAGATTATCCATTTTTGATTTAATTTCGGTTTGATTGTCTAACAGTTGTTGTAAACTATGATTAATATTAGGTGTAAATGGTTCACAGTTAGCCTTATGATTGGGCCAATCGGTTGTCTGACACTGTTTACAGCAGTACTTCACGCGCTGACAACGACCGCACAGTTTCAAGTTAATGTCGGACTGACATAATTGGCAAAACATGTCTCAGGTATACCTTTAAAAAAAATTCAAAGCGAAATGTGTGTGCAATAAAAAAAACAATATTTAAATATATTCGCTGTTAAAACTCACGTACGCACACATTCATTATGGCGTAAATGACATCATAAACTTATGCGCTAATATAGCATAACGTAGTATAGTATATTATAAAACGGGCATATTATGCGGCGTATACTGTACATTATTTATACCACATCTCGCTATAAACATCAACAGTATATGCAGTGAGAAAAGTGCGAATAAAAAAACGCGTAAAAGTACCTTTAACTATCTATATATACATGCATGCTTTACTGTAGAAGCGTATGATGTTTGTGTGCGTTGTGTGACCTCAATCAAGAACATCAGTTAATAATTCAGGAGTGCGTTCTATCAAACTATTAACGAAATAGTAAAATAACTATTGTATTGCGTTGCCATAACAATGGCACTTAACTATAAAATTAACGAAAAATGCGTTCTATTAAAAACTAT
>JAQIXJ010000746.1:0-27806 GCA_034700185.1 Phthiracarus laevigatus | reverse complement strand
AATAAAATTAAATAACTGTCTAAAAAGTTTGTGCTATTGAATTATAAAATAAGACGGTTTTCTATGGATATATTTAACTCTATTTAGTTTTTTTATTTTCACCGTTAAACGAACACTTAATTTGAAATCTACTATACCGTATTATATAATAAGTAGAGTCGAAATAATAGCATTTTAGCATACAAAAATAGCGTTATAAATAGCATTAATAAATGACCAAAATTGCACTTATAAATAGAATTTAGATTTTTAAAAATTACTTAAAAAGTTAAAGTATAACGTCATTTTCTTTACATTAAAAATTTTTCGAAATCTTCCTTAGTTTATTCAATAATGAAATTTTGAAATTTTTTGAAAATATGCGGTATTGGAAAAAGTTTTAAAGAAGGGCAACTAATCATATTTAAACAACAATTTTTCGATTTGGAGAAAAATAGCATTTATAGCTTTTTTAGCACTAATCATAAAAATAGCAAATAAAAGCACTTATAAATGGAGCTAAACAAATCCAAACTATCTAATTCGTGAACGTATAACATTTTTATGCTTCGAATTTATGAAACAAAAAAGTAGCATTTGCTATCTTTTTGTCTCTCTAATAAATAGTCTAAAACAAACTTAAATTATAGCTTAATTTGTAATAGATGATGACCCAACTACATTGTTATACCTTAACCTTTTTGCGTTTTATTGCATTTTTATAGAGTAATAAATAAAATGGAAAATATAAATTAAAATGAACTTTTACTTTTGCATAAATCGTGAGAAATCAAAGTAAGGTACATCGACTGGTGTTTAAATTTAGTGTAATTTAATTCAAAAGCACATATTTTTAGAATAGCAAGTGAGTGTATATTATTTTAATGATTACTATTATATTAATCTTATCTATTTTATCTAATTATTGATACAAGAGTAGCGATCCGCAGCTTACTGTAATAATTCATTTTACTTAATTAATAGTTTGAAAGTCATACTAAAATCGAATTTTTAATTTTAAAAAATTATAATTAAGTTTCGGAAATCATTTTCTAAGAATTATTTAGGCTTAATTATAATAATTTTGAAATTCTAAAAAATTTTTCTTATTTATCCAAAAAATTTTGACAAATGTTAACCCGAAGCGATAGTATAAAGCAATTTATTTTATCACAGAATTTTTTCCTTTTTTTGTCTCCAAAAGCATATATAATACAATACAACCGATATAAAAGTAAATTGCATGTTATAAATAAATTGATATTGATTTTTTATCTTCTTTGACCTTTCGCTATATAAAATATATCATAATCTGCTATGTGTTTCCATAGTTTAGAATAAGCTTTATTTTAATATTAATAAGAATTAAAAGTCTAAGATATATTTTCATTTTAGTTTGTTAATAAGTTTATATCCTTTTGAGTTTTGTAATAATAATAATTCTGATGAATAGCTACTAAAATGACCATTAAATTAATAATGTCTATTAGATCTTTAATTGCTTAACACAATCTTAATTTAATTACATGTAATTTGCAATGGAAAACTAAGTTGAATGCTAACAAATTAATTAATTAACAATCGGATAAAACAGAAAAAATAGGAATAGATTGATTAACTTGTAAGTTCGCTTAATGTAAACATTTGAATCGTCGACAATTTGTTTGGTGAGAAGGATTCACACATCACATCACACAGTGTTTATAGCGATTATATAAATGAAATTTTGCTAACGCATTCAATTAAACTTTTATTAAATTTAAGATTAGGAAAGTCTTGAAGACAAAATGTATGTCAATTTGTGCTTATTTCGGCACAGCATTAGATTTAATTTTCGTGGGATTTATGAAATGCAAATAATTTAGTATACTTTTGCAAATTACTCTGATAAAAGTAAACCATATTAACTGTCAAGTGTAAAAATTTTCAATTATGGGGCACTGTTTCTAAAAAAAGTCCCGAATTCCAATAATTATCGAAATTTTCCGTATATTCTGTAAATACTGCGAATTATCGATCCTACTTTTGTTAACACATTTATCTTCGGCATTATCGCGATATAAGCGATCAATATATTGTTTAAAATAACAGTGTCAGATAAGCTTATGTAAGTACTATCATATTAAACATATTTCATTATATGTTGTATAAAAAAATCAAATCAAAAGTTTACTGCAACTAAAAACCAAAACGATCTTAACAATCAAATAAAAATCATATGCTACACATCGTATCATAACATTTTAATAGAGTGTTCGCTCAATATTGAACGTTCATTTCGGTTATATATTATAGCCGAACAAATCACCTAAAATCTCTGCTCAGATTTGCAAAACTACGCCATCAATAGCGTATCATAGTCGACATAAAAATAATAGCGCATTCATGCACTTATTCCCTACTTTTAAATCTATTTTTGTCACTGCCATTTGTTTTTCATAGTAGAGTAAAGCAAGCATGCAGTGCTTGAGCGTTGCGTTGTTATTCCAATAGCGATACATTTTGTGGCCTAATCTTTAATATCGACTAAATACCAGATATTCCCCAGTTTTGCTAAATAAATACGAACAAAGCCATGCGTTTTTACGTCAAACTTAAATACGTAATCTAATTAAATGGCGAAAAATGAAATTTAGAATTTTTTTTCCAGCATTCATTTAGAGAATGACATTGTTTTCACTTTTTTTAAAATATTAAAATCCCCCAAATCCGGTATAATAGGAAGAACCAAATACTAGATGCGCAGCACTGGTCCAACTCATCTCCGCATCACAGTATCGATAAAGATCGTGTTATTTTTAGTACGATTTTATCGTATATATATAAAAAAGTTTGAAAGGCATTCACAATCCAAAGTTTTCTCTTCGCTCGCTTTTGTACGCTTGTTATTTTCATGGAACGATCTTTTACTCTCTGATGCTTTGATGCAGTGTAATACCAAATCACGACCCTTTAAATGAAGTGAATCAAAAGGATTCGATCCCATTAATCCTAACAAAATAAAAAAAAGGCAACCACTCTCGCTATTTCTGCGTCTGAACTCCGAGTGTCTTTATTGCTGCTTCAGTTAAATCTTAGCTTTAGAGACTGTGTTATATTGATTCTGGTTATAAATTACTATTTCTTGGAGGAATCTTGATTTAAATGTCTCGTCCAAACAGATGAACAAAGTATTTCTTTTTCCCGTTTTTTTTTCGCTGAGTAAATACCACTTAACTTATTGAATAAATGGACGAATTTAGGAATAAAACAATGCTATTATTAAACAATAGTTATTCTGCTTAACACTAATTAAACAATTTGTTAGCATTGCGTTGAATACTAGTTTGTAAATAATTTTGCTTAATGTTCTTCTCTTCTTGTATTTTCTTTTATTTGTTTGTTTAGGAATAAAATACATACCATAAAGATATTATATTTCTGAACATTAGAAAGAAACTTTTACGCGACTCTATTAAATTGTTTATTTTTACTTTTTAGCTAAACCAATATAGCACATCGATTTGATTTATTGTGATCGAAGAACTTTTAAATTGCGATTCAAAAATTGTTAACATTAATGAGTCGTATCCAATATTGATGGTTCGTTAAAAATATCGGATTTACGCTCTTCAATGTTAGTGCTGCTTTGATTTTTTTTGAAGATTCAAAATAATAAAATGATCAAAATCGAAAACTCAAGAAACCATTTCAAAACTATGAATACCGGCGCTATTTTTGAAAAATTTGTAATTTATAAATTCTAACAATTTATTTGTGTACACTATTCATATAGCGCGCTAACCTTACTAAAAACTAAGAAAATTTATTGTTAGGTTAAAATATTTACAACAAAATAGTATCGGTATTCTATATTCTGTACAAGTAATTTCGTTTTTAAGCGATAATAAAAGGCTCATATTAAGCTATTATTGAACCGAAAAGCCTTATATAGCCCTAAATCCCTTTATTATGATAATAACTAAAATTCCTAAATTAATATAAATGTTTATAAGGAAAAACGGACGGCCAACCCAAATACAATTTAAAAGTAAGCTGAAATATTCAATATTTGAAAAAAGTTTAATTAGCATAGAAAATGTGAGCATTCCGGTACACTGAAATGTGTTGTTTTTAAAAAAAAATTAAATTTTTCTTAAATTGATTCCCAATTAATAAAACTAGGAATAAACAATACTATAGTTATGTTAACAAGTATTTTTCTCACTTATTCAATCACAATCTTCAAGATTTAAATAAAATACAGAGTGAAAGTACGAAAATTAATAACCATTAAATTAAATGCAACTTTTCGCCAGTGATTTGCGATTTCGGGCATAGTAAATGTACATTTGTTATGCTAATACAAACAATTCTTCTATTGAATACAATTCAAATATATACTGTATATATATATAACTGTTTCTAACAGAATAAACTCTTATTATTATTATTATTATATCTTTCAATTTAATAAAACAGCCGAACTTCTCTTCTCCTATAACTTTTAGTTTAATTGAAATGCACTCTAAATTAATTTTGGCCATACGTCGCAGTGTCTTATGTGTCATATGCATGCAAACTCTGTACGTCAAAAATATACGGTATATATTTTAGCGCTTACCGTACTGTGCATTTACAGTTTGTCAATGAAATTATCGCATGCTTCAAAAGTGTAAAAGAAAGTTTATCATAGTTAGATATTGTGCATTTATTTTTACCTCTTAATCAATTTCAAATTAGTTTCAAATTACCTTTTATGATTCAATTTTAATAATTGCTTCGTTCGCATAAATATCAGTAAATAAAATTTTAGCAAATAAAGAAACAAAACTAAGCTTTTACTTCTTTATATGTTCAATAAAATGTTGGTCTTATTATCTGAAACACCTCTAATAGGCTAAAATAAATTTTTAATTTTCTGTTTTATTTACCATAATATACTCCTTTAAATACAATAAAACAAAATTTGTTTCCAATATTTGATATTCAAAATACTCTTTTCGATGTACAGTCACGAAAAAAATGCTTCTTTGTATTCTCTAATTAATAATGTTTGATTTATTTTTTTCAATAGAATACATAAGTTTTATGTGAATACAAAACTGGAACCGAAACTCATGTGAAAGCAATGCATCATTGATAAAGCTGTTGTCCATATAGTTATTGCAGATATTAATAAAAAGATAGAAAAAAGATTGAAAAATTGTTTTCGTGACAGATTTAAGATTAATTTTAATGCATCCTTTTTGTGTCGCACAAAATTCAAAAGATGTAAAGCTAACTAAAAAATTTTTTAGTTCTAATAAATGAAAATAGTAAATCCGCCGAAATGGGTAATGACTTACAATCACAAAAACACTCAACCAATTATTTAATAAAAATGATGAAAAATGAATTAATAGGAAGCGAAAGGCAACAAAAGCTTTGCTCTATATATATATATAACATTCTTTTTTGATGATAAATTAAATAAATACTTAAGAGACGAGACATGACATATGAAGAGCCAATTTATTTAAACGCAATTTTTCGCGAATGTTAGACATTTGAGCATCAATTTATCCATTCGAGAGCGCATACATATTCTACTATTTCTTTATTGTATTTTATTGTTAATTTGCATTCCACTCTTCTCTATTCGTGTTACGCTCTCATCCATTTTGACCAGAAAATGCTGTTTCATTGAGAGATAAATAAAGTTTATAAATCACCAGAAAGTATTGATATCTATATCAATGCGCGTTTATTCTATACTGGTTTATGGCAACTATCTATTAAGTTTATTATAAAAGTTGTGATCGTGATTGTATGGGAACTAATTGTCTTATCTTAGATAATAAATTAATGAAAAGTGCTTACGATTTCTTAGTAACCTAACAATACTTAAATTGATCAGTAAATCAATGAACGCGTTTAAAGCTCACTAAGCAATCAAATAAAATAATAAAATGGATATAATTTCCCGGTTACTACAATTCTCTCTCTCTCTCTCTCTCTCTCTCTCTCTCTCTCTCTCTCTCTCTCTCTCTCATCACTAGGATGACTAGGTTTTAGTTATTCTTAATGTTAGAAATAGTTTAACATTACTACAGTAAGTACAGTTACTGTAGTTGGAAGAGAGAAGCTTTAATTTCAGTTTTATTGCACTGCTAATACAACAAATTTTAATTACTGGGTAAAACGTTTGCAATTAGTTGATTGCTTAATACTATATTTTTAATTATCATGGTTGGAATTGATTTGACACTACTTTAAAATTATTCAATACCACATACCGAAATGTAATGAAAATTCATTTAATCAAATTTGGATTAAAAATTAAATCATGTTTTGTTGTATATAAAAATCTCATTTGATTATTTCGGAATTTATAAGCATTAATTAATTCAAATTTTAAGTAATCCAATATTAACAAGATATAAAAAGATATTTATGGATTATACACCAAGTTTTAGTCAAAACTTCTCAATTCCATAGAAATGTTAGATTTGCAAAGTTTTACCATTTTTAGATTTATGTAAAAATGATTGTCATAACTCACATAATACGATACAATTAGTAATATAATAATGATAAGGTTATAATTTACAGTAATCTTACATAAATTAACAATCTTTAATGTTTTGTAAAATTGAGCCTAAATAGTTATAAAAGAGTGTGAACATATGCCAATTTGCATCTCATTTCGCGCAATATCCTAAAAAGTATTTCGAATAGAAATATTATTAAGAAAAATCCATAAAAAGTGTATTAACAGGAAAAAAAATATCAAATGACATCATTATTAAAATATCTGTCATGTCATAAAAACTGCACATTTATTCTCTTAACTTCTCGAGTTTTTCTACTTTTTTCCTATATATTAGCATTATTATTAAAGGCAGCTTTAGTCGACAAATATAATTTGCACGCTTTGCGAATTCAATTTTAGTTTCACAATCATTTTGACAATTGTTAAATTACATTATCTCTCGTACCGTATTCTCTCTACGTTTTGGTCTCCATATTCTCTGAGGTGAACTCCCATTGACCTGTTATCCATTTACTGACCATTTTATATTAATGTTCGGTTAAACCAATTGGGAATATATTACTTTTATATAAGTTTTTATATCAATATTCGGTAATCTTATAATTACTGTCAATCTCGCAATGTTGTAGTTGAGCGACAAATCCCAATAAATTGTTATGAATGCAAATCTTTCCGGTGAATAAGCTTAACAGAACTAAAAATAAATATAGCAGTGTTCCCTAACACAAAAAAAAAGTTCATATAATAGTTTGATAGAGTTGTGCGTTGGCAGTGATAGAAACGGTACGCATTTAGATGACTTCATTAAGTGTACCTCCAAATGAGTTTTAAATCCCTATTGCGCTCATACGTCGCAAATATGATTTCCAATTGAACATATTTTTCTCTCTTTCTGACAACAAAAGCTTTAGTTAAACGCATGAGATTGCATACTGAGTTAATATAAAGTACTGTTTCCCTCACACACACACCCGTAAAAAAGTGATGCGAATAGAGAGTAGTAATGAACTATCGCTGCTTATGTTATGTGTGCGTAGTTATAACAATACTGTAATGCAATAATAATCTGTTGTGTAACAGTTTTTTTGGTGTTACTTTTAGTATTATTGGCAGATATAATATTTCACTACTTGACACTAGTTTTTTACTGACACCTGGCCTCAGAAAACTGTCTGACAGCCAGGCCTTATCGCGTCATATGAAAAATTATCGGAATTAAAAACTGTGAATTAAGTATTCAAGGCATCAAATGTATTATTAATGGGGAGAATAACATAGTAAGGGGTAGAAACATTCTGTTCAAACCAAATAGGGATATAAATATTTTAACGCAATTCGATTTAAGATTATAAAAATAAATATTACATATATATATTTTTAAAACATTAGTATTGTACATGCAAATCACTACAGTTGTATATGAACTTATTTAAAATTAATGCGTCTCTTGTTATAAATGATTGGTAACTGAAAAAATAACAATGATGTGATTATAGTCTTAGAGTGAGATTACAGACAGACGTTCTATAAACAGTGATCCAACAGTTTTACAAGTCTAATCAGATCAAACCAAACGGGAAAAAAATTTTAACATTTTTGCTCGATGTTTATCTTTTGCTCGAGAGTTGCCTCTAATCTCAAATGTATATATCATTTTGTCTAGTGTTGTCAAACAGATTTTCTGAACAAGAATATTAAACCCGAAATAACAGTAATAAATATTATATGACCCATACATCACATTAATGTTGTTTACTCTATTTTGCGACAAAACTCCGCAATAAGTTTACAAGATTTTATCTGACTAATATTTTTTTTTAATTATTAAATCACAGTAAAAGTCTATAAATAAAAAAATTTTTTTACTTTTAGTGTTTTTTCGTATAAAAATGTAAAATAGACGCAGTTTTTTAAAAATAAAAACTAAAATCCGTTCGCGTTTATTGCATCGTTCTATCATTAAAAGAAAACAAAATCGATATTAGGCTAAAACAGACGCAAAGTAGTAATTCCGTAATAAAAAATCCATATAAGCATCAATTTTCATTTTAAAAATCTTCTTTTTCAAGTGTTTCCATAATAAGGTTAACGTTTTTCAAAGCCAAAGCAAGGGATAAAAAAATTGTAAGCATAAGTGCGTTACACTTTTACTCGTCAGCGAAAGATAAAAAACTTAGTATGCGCTAAAAAAAGAATAGCAAAAAATGTATTCTAAGCAATAAAACATATCTCCAAAACATTAAAAGAGCAAAGAAAAAAAGTAAACAATTGAGCGAACAGTTGAATGAATGGCTCAATGCCTCAATTACGCCTGAAAGCAAAATGAAAAATCTCTTGAAGCTAAGAGTCATGTTTTATAAGTTATGCACTCTTGTCTGGCAATTGATCAAAATTGGGATCTCATTGAGGCTTTAATTTATGGATACTGTAGTTTTACATTTAGAATAATTGTGTTCCTCTCTACTACTGCTCAAACGCATACTTACATTCATTTTTTTGTGTTACGATTTCCATTCCGATTTGATGTATTTATCTTTGTTTTAGCGATCCATACTTTTTCCCCCTATTTTTTTGTCTCTCTTTTCCTGACATACATTCTATTCTAGAGGAAATCAATCATTGGAAACACACAAATTGTGTGCGAGATAAAAAATTTATTAAATGATAAATAATAGAAGTCTCGGGAAAAGTTATTTTTGCAAAACACAATAAATATATGATGAGTAAAATTAACTGAATATTTTTTGTTTCGCGCATTTTCCAACTAATTATCGCTACCATTAATCACACCAATGTTACTCTCGATGACTTTTGTATTTCGCAAAATAAACGCTTTTCAAAGTTAGTAGAATTAAAAAAAATATTTTACTAATTTTGTGTGTGTGTGTGTGTGCACAATAAAAATTATATATTTTCAACGGTATGATATGCACACAAGTTCGATATAAATACCTATCTATTATTCGTTTTAAAATTAAGTTAACTTTCAAAATAATTTTTCTGAAAATAGCCGTAGGAAATGAATATCAAATTAGTATTCCCATAAAATTCAAATATTACAGGTCCTGTATATTCTGTTCTAAAGGTTTGAGGCATTAAAAAAACTTTTTTTGCGCAACAAAAAATTAACGATTAAGAAAACAGCGTTGTATATATTAATCAATTCGTAGAGTGGAATCTGTATATTACATAACATACATAGAGTTTGATGTTCCATAGAGTATACCATTAAAAATATTAATCTCAATAATGAACGGCATAGTAAAGCATGTATATTTACTAATGGCATAAATTTAAGGCAAAAAACAACAACAGTCTTATGAAACGTTAATGGATAAGAAAAAAGGAAAAAAGTTTTTTTATACCATGTTTATAATCTGAATACGTTTTAACATGCAATAAGAGGTGATTTAGCGTAAAAGTGTTGAAATACACTTCAGTTGCATAATAATAGCGTCAGATATATGGGTACTAAAAATATGCGGATCGATTAAGAGAGAAAAAACTAATTTAATGGATATCGATCTATTATTTACAAATGGGGTCATTCATTGACTTCAATTTCGAAACGAGAAAAGCAAAACAAATAATCACAAATCGTTATCTTAACTTAAAAAGATCCAGTGCTCTGTGGTTATCAGAGAAGCTTAAATCAATGTTATTGTTGGAACAGCAAATATAATTAACTTAGGCTTTATTTCACTGTTTTGTCAAATAGATTTGATTTACTTTATGCTCTATCATTGATGATTTAATGATTTTTTATCTGACTTAGCAAAATTATCAGATATATGGATTTGACTATGTCTGTCTGTCTGTCCTCACTCTTATGTTAATTAAGGTATTTTGATCTTTACTCTAATAAAGGGATTTACCTGATTTTTATGTTAGTAAAGGGATTTTGACCTATTTTCTATGCTAATAAAGGTATTTTAAGATCAAAAAGGACAAAAACATAAGCAAAAACAAAAGTAAAATATAATAAAGGTAAAAATAAATGGGAAGCAAAAGTAAAAGCACGTCAAAATTCAATATTTTTCATAAGCAAAAGCAAAATAAATTTAAAACTGATAAGTTAAACAACACTAGATATAAGTGAATTAATTGAAATATATTTTTGCTTATTCTTTAGTATAATGAAATCATTTTTATAATAAAATTAATAATGAAGTTCTAACATTACTGTCATTTCTTGAACTTCTACAAAGCTAATATATTACTCACGGTTATTAAAATATAGCAAACTTTCAAATTTATACAATTTTTACTCGGTTTCTATTTAAATATTGATCTACATTAAAACTTTAAAACTTAAATAAATGTCTTTAAATTGGTACAAAAATAATGCTAAATGTAAAACATCAACATTATTATAAACAAACATTTAAAATTAATTAATCTCTAGTCGATTGCTTTCTGCGATCGCTTATTATTTTAGTCATTATTTAATAATTTAGGACTTAAAAGTATACTAAATATTCTGATTTTAAAATTTAATTTTCTATTTATGGTTAAGTACTTTGTAGAATGACTAATGGACTGACTGCTGGACAAAGACAGACTTACAAGTTTCGACTTTTTATGATGAGTTAAAACATTGTGCACTATAAGTTGTTCACTTACAGGTGCATAACAATTCTATTTTAATGGTCAGTTAAAAAACAAAAAATCGTTCAAATTTATAGCATAACTGTTTTGCGATGCAGATTCTAACTTAAAGTTCATTAAATATTTCCCCATTTAAATTCATTTCCCTTTCAATACAAATGAATCGAAAAAAATTGTTTTAAAAACATAAATTAAAATTAATATAACGCACATTAATAATTTTATTCATCCAAATTTTTTGAATGTAATATGCGATAAATCTAAGAACATTTAAGCACGAATTTAGTATTATAAAGTGCAATGGTTTCCTAAATACGTATAAGTCTTTTATTGGTAATTGATATATCGTGTTATAGTAAACTTTCTTAATATATTAATTTAACGGTGACATTACAATAAATGACTAATAAAAATTTTGCGATATCGTGTAACCACGTTATATGTCATTAACGAGTAAGACCGTAATCAGAGCAAAAATAAAAGCATCTCATAATTTATGACAGTAATCCTCTTTATTAGTGTTACCATACACTCGCACACACACGACTCCACCAGTTTTATACGTGTCTGCGTTTTGGAGATTATAATTAAACCAAAAATATGTAATTGCGAGTAAAAATATGTTAAGCACACAACAGTGAATTCGTCTCGAAATTATCGTAAAAGAATGGCACAAATGGTATGACATTTCAATTTTGAGTATTCGTGGCACGCATTCCATCAATTCATTGCGAATATCATTGAACCTAAAAATGATCTTTTTTCAAAACCCCAGTATTTGTGAATTAACTATGCCATTATAGTGCGCATAAATGGTCATTCGGTTATGAATTTTTATGATACTAATTAAGTTAGCGATTCTAGAATTTCGGTTAAAAGAACCAGAAATGAAATAATAAATTCAATTAATTAAACGGATGACTATTTGTTGATTAAAATTTGACTTAACTGTAAAATACTTAAAAAGGAATGTTTGCCATAAAATATAGACTAAATGTAATGCTTAATAATGATTACCTAACGATCGGTAAAAAATAATACTAAATGTTCGACATTTTAACCGAAACATCATTTTGCTTCATTTTTGATGGTTTTTAGACTATTATTAGCAAAAAAAACGAAATAATAATTATGCTTACAATTGCAAATTTTTATTTTGCTGATGTACTGAAATATTATTTCCAAATTCGTAGCATATAAACTCTAAGTACTCTCAATAATAAGCATAATAATAATAATAAATTATGCTTTGAAATGTATCTATATATTCACGATTCTTGGTTTGATAAGTTGGTTCAACTGTCGTCATAAAATAATACAATTATATTCATTCGTAAATTATTCTATGAAAAATCCATTTAATTTAATTACTTTTAGAGTTTTCTATTTATTTTTACTTCATATAGAGTCTGTTAATTTTAATTTCATTATACCTAAATTGTGTCTTTATATGTAAACGAACAAAATAAATAAAACTTCGATTTAATTGTAATTTTAATATTCAATGTATACGTAATACAGAGTGTTGTTTGATGCTTATATTTAGTGTCAATTGAAGTTAAAACATAGATATACAAAATTCTTCACAACTATATATACAAATAAGTTATTTTTATTACTGTACGATTGTAATACGATTATATTTGATCGCGCAAATCAACAACAACACAAAAATAAGGTATTGATTTTTATTCCCACAATGCATTGGAATGCAATGTACAGGTCATTTACACGCATTGTTGCAAAAAAAAAGTTTTTATCCAGTTTTTGCTTAATACATCTCTTTTGCTCAGCGAGTTTGCAAACAGACAGACAAACATTAAGGGTATGTTTGTGAGTGTTTAGAGAGACTGGCGAGAGAGAGAGAGAGAGAGAGAGACAGAGAGAGACAGAGAGAGAGAATGCAAGTTAACTTTACATTATATAGATATATACAAAAAGGAAAAGGATGAGATAGAGAGAGGAAAAAAATATGGTCATGTTCCACATTATAAATGTTCGATCCTATAATGTCCAATACAGATACGGGCCATAAATATTACGTTTTTGGATTGAGTACAAAAAAGTATGTCACGAAAACCATCAAACATTTTTCGATTTTTTTTAATGTTCATATATTCTCTAAAATGCTTTATAACATTCCGATAAAATATTTTGTTATTATTAACGTTATTCCGTCATAAAAAAGATCTTTATTCGGAAATATGAGTTCAAATACTGTATTAAAGGATTTAGTTGTCAGTTTTCTTTGATCCTCTGTTTTTTATTTAGTATTTCTTTTTTTTCAACCATATACTGTATATCACAAATATATTGATAACAATTTTACTTTTTTTCTCAATTAAATTAAAGACAAGCTATTATTTAATATTTTTATAAGCTTACGTCAACTCAAACAAACTCCAAATAGAGGATCAAATACCCCCTAAATAATACTTATCGGCAAAACATTAAGCCTAACCTGTTATTAATTTATAATATTGTGATACTGAGCTCGAGACCAGTGTAATGATTAATTATAATTTACAGATCTTTTCTTATTAAGCGTAATATTTATTAACAACAAAACGTAAAACATAATGCTTAAGTTACTAGGTTTCATCGCAGTTACTAACTTCCAGTTTTACATAAGATTATTTATTAACTATTTTATTAACTTGTATTAAATAGCAATAAATCGATTTAAAACTTTTCTCAAACTTTATATCAATTTGTCTATTGTGGCTTTTCTCCAGTTATAATTGCTTTTTGTCTAATGTTGTCAATTTAATTATTTAAATAATTTAGATAAATCTAAGCTTAATTTAAACATAGTGTGTTTTCTTTTGGGTATCATAAATTAGACGAGCAATAAAATTCATTCCATTATATATTTATCTTAATTATTTTTTATTAGAAAACGTTTTATTGAAATCATAATTTTGATTAAAATACAGGCTCTTTTAAAACAGTAATGATACAAAAGTAAGCACAGTAAACGCGAAAATAGTTTTTATTAACACAAAAGTAAATCATGCATAAACTAGTTTCTATAGTGATATCTCAATTTGCTAATTATTAATTATTTTAATAAAAATTTTTATTATTATAAGCGTTGATAATGCGAAAACTAATCCAAAATTTTTGCAGAGTTATGCTTCGGATAATTAATTTGTATCGTGCGTTAAATCATGACATATGTTTAATATGAAAATAAATACAGTTTAATCAACTCTCTCTGTCTCGGCAATTATATCGTCATAGCTTTATAGTTTATATTTTGTAGCAGTTTTTTCACAAAAAAATATAGAATGACAACACAGACAATGATCGATGAGAAAATTATTATTTAATTTGTTAGTCATTGCGTTTGTTATTCGTATCACAACCATTTTGTTGCGTGAACGGCTAAAAATATATATTTTCGTTTCGTTTTACAAGACTGTGATCGCAATCAAAAGTTTAGCGAAAGCGATTTTAAGAGATTATAAAGTTTTGGTTACATTTCCTCAAATAGTTCTTATTCTAATAGAATTATGTATCAAAACAAAAAATGTTTTTTTACTGTCAATATAGTTGTGTTTACAAACTAACTTAATACTTTTTTCCTTTAATTTAATAGTTTTAAAAAGCAATTAAATGAGAAAAGCAATTGATTTTCATTAAAAAAAAGTTTCATGGATTAAGCAAGATTAAAATAATACAAGATTGAAACATTCATAGAGAGCTCACATTTTTGAATGTTTTAAAGTGTTTTAAATTTTATAAACAAATTTATAACTTTTCAAATATTAAATAATTTAGCTAAAAATTAATAGTGTAATAGAGGAGTGATATATCATAAATATGTTATAATTTCTCAATTAAAAATTTCTCTCACAGCATCAGATTCTTCCAACGGTTATCAAAGTAAAAATAAAAATTTTAAATCATAATAAAAACATTGACAGTATTTAAACTTGAAATTAATATGCAATTTATAATTATTGATTAATACAATACATAAGTATGTAATATCGCTTAAAGTCAATCACACAATAAATTGAACTTGAAAACCGAACAAATCTTTAAGTAAAATAGTGAGCGCTTAAGCGCAAGGTTGTGACCAATACTTTTCACGAAATGTTCAATGGTGTGAATTGCGTGCAAAAATCAATTAAATGCATTTTCTATTCAGCCATTCAGCCATTGTTACGGTGAACACACTTCTCTAATCATTTGCGAAACGTTAATCAGTGTTTCCTGTTCGACGAAGCAATATATGGTCTCATAGCAGAGGCAGCTTACCAAACATTAACCTGCATTAAAATGCATCGATGAAGAAATAAATTTAGTTATTTTCGTCTATTTAAATCCACTCATTATTTATTTTTTAGGCGATAATTCTTTTTTATATAAAATGCTAAAAGATAAGTGTACTATAGTGTTGTTTTCGCTTATACGTTCACATCGTTTCGAAAATATGTCATCTCAAGAGTAATACTGTGGCAGTGCATTATCGAAAAATATATATGACAGAAATAATTAAAGGCTTGGAAAAAGTTTCGGCGACAGTTCATATCGCAGTTTGATCTTCAATTTATTTTAATAAAAAAATTTTATTTGATCTTTTTTCCACTCTCTTATAAAATTTAATTTAAATAAAACATATGTTATGCAGCGTTAAATTAATGAGGATAAAAAAAATTTCATCTTCGAATCAGGCAAAGCAATCAATAAATGAAAAATGCAAAACAGTTTTTTAATCATTAAACACATACACCTTTCCCAAAAGGGAAAGCGTATCCAAAAGAGCTTTCCTTTCATTGGGAAAAGCTTTTCATTTGCGTAAAAGCAATGCCACAGCATTCGATCCAATGCTAATCTTCGCAATTTATCAAAATTCATGACAACATCTTTTTAAACCATGGAAAATAGTGTCTATTTCGGGTTATTCTATGTTATAAATAAAAAAAACGAAATAAAGAGCAGATAGCACTGCAAAATTACTAGTTCGATGACGTTTACGTCTTTGTGTGATATACAGCACTGAACGCTGATTGCATCCTATTGTTCAATAAAGGCTACACATACACATGCTGTTCATATTCTTTCCCTTCTTTTTATTTGAACCAATATCGCTAACAGTGACAATATGTGATGGATAGGTATATATTCGGACTCAAAATTGCTATTCGGTTAAGACATTCCTCTAAACACTGATTTTTACGCTTTGAAACCGGCTTAACAGCGGTCTCTATCTTTTATCATAGTCTAAACACTTATTTGATCCGCAAATTTGATCCTTAATTTGCCTAAAGAAGCAAAACGCATACTAGTAGAGTCCGTACATGATTTTAATGTTTGCTCAGTTGCAAAATTGCATATGAAAATACTCTATAGTTGTCAATAGAGAGAGATAGATGTATAGATGACATAACTTGCATTATAAGCTTAAGTGCACACAAAAGTAAATATCAATATTTACAATAGTTTCAAATAGGAGTTGGCGATACGTTTTGTTCTACGTGAACAGGATAGATATATCCCAATCTCGACATAGAAAGTTGGAAAAAAATTACAATTAAATATATCATATTTGTTTTACATGAACGGCAGATATATTTCATTTGCTAAGCAAACAAAGTTTTATGAAGTTATTTTTTTTGAATTGAATAACTAATTTTGTGTTTAAACTTGAATGTTTTTTAAACTATTAAATTGAAACTGCCGTTAAACTTTTATAATAATAATTAAATATATATATGCAATATTTGACTTTTAAATTGGTAAAAACACTTTAAGAGTTCTTGATATAGATTTAGTTTTAAGCAACAACATAAATCTGATCATAAGAAGTTTTTGGTTTCAAAAATAATTTATCTGTCAAAATTTTCATTTGATTTTCTTTTCAAAAATCCTTTATAAACTCGTAATGTCCTTCTAAATCTCAGATGAATATATGATAACTAGATTATAGACGAATTACAAAATAAAAAGATTTTATGCATTCGGTTAAGAATGCGAATAAAATACTTGACTTAGATTATATTATGTTTGCCATCCTTTCCGCAGTTTTAATGTTTAATGATTTTAGCACGTGTATGGCTTTGGGTGGTTTGAATATTACATTATCGGTTGTTTGCTTTGGTATAAATGCTTTTGTAAATGTATTGCACAAATGAAAGCAAAACATTTCGATAACATTCTTGGCACGAATGCTGTTTTGATGATCGCAGAAAAAAGCAGATATAAAACCATCAATGATCGCACGTACAAATGGTCGGTTGATTTAGAAAATTTTAAACCGGTTTATAACTGTTTATGAATTGGGTTTTGGCTTCACGCAAAGTACGAGAAAAAGTAATCTATGAAACTCTTGAGGATCAGCATTACTGATCTAATTTTTTTTGTTGCTTTCGCAGCACCTTTATCCACCCAACCATATGATAATATAATTAGACCGCTCTGACGAGTAAACGTTTCTCACCTAACGAATGTCATAATGTCTGGTACTATACTATCTTAATGCATTTTGAAATGCGATTTAAAATTTAAATCCTTAAAATAAAAATATTATTTTGTGACAATTGTTTGATAAAAACAATTAAAATTTTATATACTAGAGTTGAGCGGGTGATAAAAAAGTAGGATACACACCCACATTAATTTTATACCTTAATTCATTCCCATACATAATTAATAAAAATCAGACCAAATACTTGTTCTCAAATTTTTAGCGAATCTTAATCTATAATACCCACAATTCAGATCTGTGGATAGCCTTAACCTTAAAAGTAATAATTAGGGCATTGAAAATCGTTAGAAAAATTATTACAAAATAGTTTATTAATAAGATTAGTTATAATAATGGATATTCGCTATGGATATCTTTAAAAAGTTTATTAATAGTTTAAAAAAACTTGTAAAGTACTGTATTTTTAAATTTTGGTACAAAAATGATTTATAATGTACAGTATTATAAGTTTCTCCCTAAAATTATTTTTTATTATCTCTAAAAAATTATTTTTTACTTTAAAAAGAATGTCTAATTTTTAAAGTAAAAAATAATTTTTTACGTCAATTGAAAATAAAAGGCAAAATTAAAGCTTAATTTTTTCAGTCAATATGAATGACATTAAATAATAATATTTTTTATTTTCAAGTTATTTTATAGGAAATTTTAAAATTTTAAAAATCGTTGGATTGGTTTAATCGTTTACTTAAAATTCATTATACATCTTAACTTGTTTTTAATATAGAAGTTATTACACTTTATTGCAATCTTTAATTAACTATTTTGAATGCATTAGTAATAATAAAAATAGCTTTTAAAAGATTTTTTTGCCTTTCTTCTGAGTAATAAATATTTGATAACCAATTTCCTTATTTATCGCAAATTCATTGGTAATATAAAGATAAAAAATTAATTTTTCAATGATAGATTAATTACAAAACTTTAGACTAGAGATAATGTTTGTGTACAGCTGTAGGAAAAAATACAGCTGCTAAAAAAATCAGTAAAACTTGCTCATATTTAGTAAAAAAAGTGTTTAGATATGTAAATTAATTAAAATTACATTACGGTACTAGAATTATTTTATTTATTTTTTTACTCTAATTCTTACTATTTTTTTAAGTTTGAATTAATTTCGTTTCGCTAAAGAGAGAAAATTATAAACCATTGTAATGATATTAATAAACCGGGGACAATTGTAAAGTTCGGTGTTTATCTACAAATAACACAAAAAATTAATTAATTTACTCAAAATTACATCAGAATAATGTATTAATTTTTTTATTGAATTATTAATAAAAAGGCGAAAATTTAAAACAAATTTTTTGTTCATTTAGAACACTAATATATCGTTTAGGAATAATTATGTAAATTAACACTTTAAATCACAAATGGAGTAATACTTGCAAAAAAATTAATGCATAATAATTTCTACTAATATATGTCTTTAACATATTTAGGGATTATTTACAAAAATTTTTATAGTCTTTGCTTAAAACAAAAAAGATCTTATTAAGCATTATTGGTATTTCAATTAATTCCGTGTCATACCTGACACCAATGCCATATCGTTTTATGTTTAATTGTCTGAAAAACAAAGTGTTCTCAGTGTAAAATAATACAACTTTTATTAGTTGCTATACATTAAATCTGAAACCTTTATGCTTTTATCTCATTTTTCTTCTTATTAATTACTAAAATTAACATTCACTGTAAAAAATTTTATTGTATATATATACCATTCGAAGTGTAAAAGAATTTATAGCAACAGAGAAAAAAATCAGAAGTTTTGTTTACTTTTATAACACCTGAGCCAATAAAAAATACCTATTTTTTATATGAGTAAAAACATTTTATTAAGCATAGTTAGTTTCGTTTAACTTTTTAACTTTCATAGAAGTTAATTTAAATTAATAAAAAATATGTCATTTAAAGTATTGACACATTGTTTCATTTTAAGCGTAGTTTTTTTGCTATGTTCGTTAAAACTCAATAATTATTGTGTTGGATATGATTTAACAATAGTGCACAACAATGATTTCCACTCGCATTTTGCTCCCATAAATATTAATAGTAATCCGTGCAAAATTGGCGAAGAAGAATGTTATGGCGGCGTTGCCAAAACCGTATCGATGGTAAGTGTTCGTCTAATTTAATTGGAGTGCTTTTCCTGATACTTTGATCCACACATCAAAGGTAAAACAAATTCGAAACCAAAGTAGCAGTTCAGTGCTATTTCTGAACGCAGGCGATCACTATCAGGGAACAGTTTGGTATACGTTCCTAAAATGGGAAGTTGTGGCTAAGTTCGTGAAACTAATGAAACACGACGCGATGGCACTTGGAAATCATGAATTTGATGATGGGATCGAGGGTTTAGCGCCATTTGTTAGGAATGTGACAGATATTAATAACCGTAACGATAATTTGCCAATTTTGGCCGCAAATGTTGACGCTACCGGTGAACCCAGACTTAAAGATTATATTAAGAAATCGCTAGTCGTTACGTTGAATGGAAGGAATATAGGAATAATAGGTTATATAACGCCAGAAACCACATTCTTATCGCGACCAGGAAATACTTTGATATTTAACGACGAAATCGAAAGCATTGAGCGTGAGATCGTCGAATTGAAGCGTCAACACTCAGATCTTAATATTTTCATAGCTGTGGGACATTCCGGTCTCGATAAAGATAAAGAAATAGCGAGCAAAATAGCAGATCTTGACGTTGTGGTTGGAGGACATTCGCACAGTTTTTTGTACACTGGCGAACCACCATCTAATGATGTGCCAGTAGACACGTATCCAGTTGTGTTCGATCACCCGAACAACAGCAAAACACTAGTTGTGCAAGCGTTTGCTTATGGCAAGTATTTAGGAAAACTTGATCTCAATTTTGACATCGATGGCAAAATTGTATCGTTTAGTGGGCAACCAATCTTATTAAATAGTAGCGTATCCGAAGGTATAAATAGCTAATCGAATTGATTTAGTTTTTGTTTAGTTGAATTCATCGAAAGTTTTACTAATATTTTAGATCCCGAAACCCTTGCAGAAGTTCAAGAAATTGACGCAATTATTAAGGAAAGGTTTGGTCAAGTAATAGGCTCAACTCGTGTAGAACTTTTGCAGAGTGGATGCAGACTTGAAGAATGCAATATTGGAAATCTTATCGCAGATTCGTTAGTATATTATTATATAGAACTCAATCGTAAGCAGAAGATTAGTTGGACATCAAACCCAATCGCTATATTGAACGGCGGAGCCATCAGATCAGGAATAAGTGTCGGAAACATTACATCAGAAAACATTTATTCTGTTATGGCTTTCGGTAATGGGATCGGATTTGTTAAGATAAATGGTTCGCTGCTCTGGAATATTCTCGAGCACAGTGTGTCATCGTTGGGTGCTGGAAGATTTTTGCAAGTTTCGGGACTTCGAGTTACGTATAATATTAAAAGACCAGTGGGAAGCAGAGTTGTAAGCGTTCGCGTTAGATGTGGCGATTGCATTACACCGCGATATGAAGACATTGTATTGAGCAAAACTTATGGCGTACTATTAAGTGATTACATTGCTAAGGGAGGAGACGGGTATGATATGTTAGAGTCGGTAGACTTCGTTACTTCTGGGGATAAAGATTTTGATGTGTTCTCTGATTACGTTGAAACGTATTCGCCGATAGTTATTGGTTTAGAAGATCGTATAGTATTTTCAGATACGGAACCCGATAAGTCAAACTCGAATAGGGTGTCAATCAATCATCGCTTTAACTTGTTTTTAATTTCATTTTTGTGTTATGTTTTTATTCAAATGAAAAAAGTACACTAATTTTTATTAATAGTAAATCTCAAGCGCGTGTAAATATTTAATGGAAATTAATTTAAAACTCTTATTTAAAAATATGTTAAATTTTTTTCAACATAAAATTTCGATGTACAAATCAAAATTTGTTTGTAAATCATAGTCGTTTAACATTCAATTAAAATATATTTACTTATTCAGATATACAAAGAAGTTAAACAAAATGAAATAAATAAAAAATTTAACTTTACTAATAAACATATTTTTATTTAACAACAAATATAATGAGCTGATAAAAATAGTTCTTACGACAAAGTAAATGATAAAATAATCAGTACTATTATTGTCGGTATGACATAAAAAATTGGAATAAGATATAAATATCTATTAAATTAGTCTAAGAAATTCTAAAAATTGTATAATTATTATGCTTAAATAGAGAAAATTATATAATTGATGGTAGAATTTGAAATCATTGCCTCAGGCTAATTATAATCACATAACAAAGGCATTTAAAAAATGAATTTATTTATTTTCGTTGTAATTTTTAATTCATCGCTAATCGCTTTACCAAAAATATTTAATAAAATATAACAATAAAATCAAAAGGTGATCATAAGCTTGAGACGAATAAATTAATGAACTGAAAAATTTGGAAAACTCGAATCGAGAGTAAATCTTTTACATTGCGGTTAAAGCGTAAACACAAAATAAGTTTTCAAAGCCGAGACGATTAATGGGCAACCTTTTTGCTCGTATTTTGCCGCTCGATTGGCGCACCATTTAGAACAATAAAAGAAAAATTAAGCTCGAAAAACTTTTGAATAATTTCTAATTGCTATAAAAACGCGATGCGCT
This sequence comes from Phthiracarus laevigatus, assembly GCA_034700185.1. NCBI lineage: Eukaryota > Metazoa > Arthropoda > Arachnida > Sarcoptiformes > Phthiracaridae > Phthiracarus > Phthiracarus laevigatus. The sequence continues at coordinate 5,565 of JAQIXJ010000746.1, read as the reverse complement.
TCAACTGTCAATACTATTTTCGTGTGCGATAAGAAAATAGCGCTTCTAAACAGCATTTATCATCGAAGAAGCAATAGATCGTTACGTTTTTTTTTTCTCTACAGTTCGCGCACCCAATGATCGGAGACTTATTAATGGTGTCCTAATTTATGCACGATTAGCAAAAAACGTTATTCACTCGACGAGTATAAAATAAATCACTACTAGTCTACTAACTATTAAATCAGCGGAGCATTCGATACCAATACTGGTGTGACTAAAACAACCGTTTATAGCGTTTTCGTGTTTCATTAACTCTTTAACTCTTTTAAAGAACAAATCAAATGTTTTTGTTGATAATTTCAACCATAAAGAAATGGAAAAAACGTGGACACTTGTTAGCGTAATAATTGTGATCAACATTTGTTTGGTTGTGTGCGCGAGACGTCGCGGTCATATTATAATAATCGGCGGACAAACTCCTACTCACAGTGTGGAAACGAAATATGTACCGATTCCAGTGCCGCTACCAATACCTTGTACTCATCACCACCACAATCATCACACACAAACGCCGATACACCATCCAATTATCGTGAAAGTTCCGTATGTATTGAAATTCATTTTTCTAAAAAAATTAGTTTATATATTTATGTTTTCCTTAAATATGATAAGAGTACCTCACATTGCTTATCACAAAATACCGATATTTGTACCGATACATCAGCCGCAGACCCAATCGTATCAAAAAATACCAATCTTTATGAAAGAGAATGAGCATAACGATAACGAGCACAGCGAACGCGAGCATATGCACAGTTATGATACGCAACAGAATAATCATTACGTAGAAAACGATGTGCACCGCAATCCAGATCACTCGCACCAACACCTATACCAACATCATCAACAACAACAACAACAATCACCGCTCGCAAAACTTTTATTTTGGCGCAACAGAGCAATTAAATAAAAATAAAGTCAAACAGTTTTATTTTTTATTGTTTGATTACCACTTTTTTTTAATGTTAATAAAAATTATCTAACAGGAAATACTCGAATAGTAATAATAGTCTGTAAGCCATACTGTAAATAAACGGAAACAAAATTAGTATCGATGCCTATATCTGTGATGATCGCGCTCACGCTCACGATAATCGCCACGACTGTAACGATGAGAATGAGGCGAATGAGAGTGAGATCGAGAACGCCTGTTATATCGGTTTCTATCATTAGATCGCGACCGCTTTTCCCGAGATTTTGAGCGCTTGTCTCGTGAACGCGATCTCTTTCTCTCGCGAGACCGACGCCTCTCTCTAGAATTCGAGCGCCCGTTATCACGTTTATGGCGCTTTTTATCGTTCGTATCGTCTTCTTCTTCCTCCACTTCTCCGTCTTCAATACCCCTTTCGGCGCGCATTTGTTGCTCCATTTCCGCGTCTCTCGCTTTCAGCTTTGACTCGATATCTTTTTGAATGGGAACGGGAACGCGAGGAAACAGTGTCGAAAACCAATCAAGTTTTGTGAGCATATGGCGAGCCAATTGTCCAATAGTCATGGGCTGACCGCCGCCAGCCTTCGGATCCACCTCTTCCTCGTCCTCGAGAAATGGTTCAAACCATTGCCACATGTGTTGCGGTGGTTGAGTGAATCGTATATACATGAAACCTAATGCTCGAATGTATGGCGAGTCGCGATGACGTATTAAACCGTTCACTTGTTTGCGCGTTAATTTTAATGTAAAAAGTTTGTACAGAATGCAAAATGGTGTCGATATTATACCGCCGGCGCCCACTCCTCGAACCGAACCACACATTCCGGTCTGACCGCCAATCTATTCCGCATTCAAAACAACAAAGTACATATTATTTTTTCAATTCGTTAAATAAGTAATTGATAGTATGAATTAAATTTGTCAAATTGGTATACCTTTCTGGATCCCTTTTCCCAGGGTTCCAAATGCTTGACATTGTAAAATATTTCGTCTATCACTTCGTGGTATGTCTTTAACTGAAACAGATTATTCTTAAAGTAAGGGCTTTGCTGAATATTAGTATATATCAGGGGATTTAAGTTCATTTTTTCGTTACAATGGATTGGCAACACATTTGATGCTTTGGTCGATGGCTTTTTCGCTACAGTCGGGTCCGAGTCTTCGTCCTCTTCGTCGTCTTCCTCGTCGTCAACGTATTCATCGTTATTGGCGTCTGATTTAGCATTAGTTGCCAATAGTTTAGCATTATTTGGTAGCGATTGTTGCTGTATTGTTGGTATAATTGGTACGACTGGTGGCACAACAGGCACGTAATAATGGTATTGAGGCATCAGTTGCGGCATATTTTGGTATGCGTAGTATGAATAGTACGAGTGATGGTATGACTGTTGTTCCGGTGTTAACACATTCTGTGTCAGGTTGTTGTCCACCATTGGAGCCATTGTTGACGATTGTGCACATCCAACAGCGGCTGCAGATGCGGACGTGGATGTGTCCACGATTGTGGTCGTATCTGTTGTGCACATCACTGCGTCATTACTATCATTTTCATTGACCACTGATGTCGATTCACAGTCAGTGATATCATTAATGCTATTATTATTGCATTCTTCTGGTAATGGAATATCAATTGTTTCCTCTGTTAACGACATATCAATTAATAAAAATTGATTATAGTTTTAAAAACAAAATATTTTGTAATTATAATAATATTTATAATTAATTACTGGCAAAATTATTAAATGCACTGAAAATCGAGTTTTTTATTGTTTACATTTCGTTCATTTTTAATTGGTTTTAAATGGAAAAAACAAATTGTAATTAAAAATAAAATTGATTTGAATTACGATTTACGATATGTTTTCAAAACGATAATTAAATGGACGTCGAGTTCGTTACGACTATTGTTGTATCCATCATCACGTATACTGCGAATAGATGTCACCACAGTCAACATATATTCGTTCATTTTCTCAATTCTTGTTAGTTTTATGTTTATAAAGCGATTTTTTTAAATGATATTTGAAATTCCCACAGTTTTATTAAAATTGTTAATAATAATAATATCTGTTTTGAATAATAACTATTTAATAATAATATATTTTTAAATCTGTTTTCAATAAAGTTTTCGAAATTCATTCTTAAATAAATTTATGACTAATATTTTTCAAATAGCACGTCAAACAATTCGTAGCTTATATCTTCAAGTTCAGATGCGAGCAAAAATGAGCATACGTTATACAATTTTTGTTAAAAATTTTTTAATTTAATTTATAAGAAAAACGGCGAATGCCTCGAAATTATGTTATGGCATATTATTATATAATTTAAAAATTTCATTCAAGGAATAATGGGTTTTGCCTATAAGCAATTACTTTATCTAAGCTTATAATAAATGACTCGATTGCATCTCGCATTTAACATTAAGTTCAATACTGTAAAATTAAACTTTATTGCCTTTTTATTTGTACATTCGCCTACACTCGACATTAACATAACGATTATTTATCCATCGTCTCTAATTGATTATACATTACCGTATTAAAGGTTAAAGGAGTGATAGATATAACAAAAATTCTAGTTTAATAAAGGCATAATTTTATCCAAAATTTTTAAATAATTAAATAATGTTAATAGTTAGTAATTTCAATAGAAACTTTTCTAATATAATTTGAAAAACTGTCTAATAATAATTAAAATATTTAGTTTAGGATTTTTATTTTAAAAAGAATTATTTTTTAAAGATAAGAATATTTCTCAATTATTTAAATAGCAATTGAGCAAAAGGTATTTAAAAAAATATTTCCGAAGATTCGTGAAATTTGTTTAATCCAATTTTATAATTTTGAGAGCGTAAGCTTAGATCAATCATTCAGTACGCATAAAAATGTTCTTTTCTATGCATATACGATAAGAATTTTTAGTTAAAGTTTAGATTTTTGATTTCAAGTTTATTAAATACATAAAATGTAATTCGAGTACTATTAAGGCCAGAATTTTTAGCTTCTCTCCTTTTCCGATTCATTCCGATATATTCCTCTATTATTTCTACTTAATAACTTAAAATAATAAAAGTGTGACACGAAATTATGCTTTCTCTGTTCAGTTTCAGTTTCAATTTCGAATTCAGTTCTCTGTCTTCCGAGAAAAAGTTTCAGATATTTTTTTCCAAAAATATCATTATTTCATAAAGTAAGTAAGAATGCACAAAGAATACCATACAAAATGTAAAGAAGAGAAACGAATATACGGATAGAATTCAAATAAATAATTGATTGCAAGGCATACTCTTATACTGTAGATATATAAAATGAAAAAAACCTTATCCAAACTTTTCGAGATTAAAAGTATTCAATCTCCAAACGATGAATATTATCAATCATTTAAGCATAAAAAATAAAGAAAAAATTAATTATATTTTTTCCCGAATAATAAAATAAAGCGCATAACTATTTGAATTATTAATAAATATTTTTATTACATATATTTCTTATTTGCCAATTCTATATTATATACATTATTTTGCCCTTTCTTTTGTGAGAAATCAAACAAAAAGAAAAAATAATAAATTTGTATTCTCGCCGATTGACGTCAAAAGTGTATGTGTAAGACAAATAATAGACAAAAAGAAAAAAACCGAAAACAATATGTGCGCAAAATCGAAAATGCATTAATGCTATGACATTGAAATTTTTCATTTACGCTACACATACTTACAGTTAAGTTTACTTATAATTTGTAAGATCATAGCAGACAAACACTCGACATTTATTTTTATTACTAGACATTTACTTTGTTTGTATTATTATTTAATGATTAATTTCAAAGTGTTTTTTAAGCCTACTTCAAAAAAAAAAATATTAAAACGAAAATTTCTTTTGAAATAGTGAGGTCATTATTATTATATAAACAGGGTACAACATATTAAATCCCATCTTACAATAATTAATTAAATTTTATTCTATTATAGTTAGCTAAAATAAAATTTTCTATTAAGTAAATTTTTATCAATTGAAACACTATTAATTGGTAATTATTGGAATTGGTTTCTTTATATAACCGATAACCGAAAGTATTAATTCATAGATATACAGATAAATACGAAGAAAAATGACAAATATATTTAATTTTCTGCTGATCCACTTTAATGATATCAAATTGAACGCTATAGATAATTTCAAAATTGATATAGCCTAGATAAAAACTTAATTAATAAGATAAAAATATTTTTCCGTTTCTCTCTATCTCCAACAATAAAATTCTGTGTCACGTTCTGCTAAAATATTTAAATAAGCTTTTTGTACTACGATTTCCAAACAATATCTGAAAATGTATAATTATTTGAAAACATTGTTGTATTGCGCGAGAAAGTAAAGTGGGATATAATATATAACGCGCAACGCATAAAACGCATAATATAAACGTTATACGGAACGAAAATAGTATATTTAAATTAAACTAGTTAAAACCCGCTTCGCGGGAAGAAAACATATTATGCCCGTATGATTTTTATATGTTAATATACTGCACTCGTTTTATATAATTTAATTGTTGCATTTACACTTTAATTATTTCATTTATCTTTTATTTAA
>JAQIXJ010000745.1:0-27809 GCA_034700185.1 Phthiracarus laevigatus | reverse complement strand
AGTTGCTTAAAAATACTTTGTAATGGATTAGCTGGGCTTAAAATAACATATTTATGTGTTTCAAATATCCAATGAGTTCTCGAAAATTCCGTCAAATACTACTCAATAACCAAATGTCAAACAAGTAACTCTACACATGTCTAACAATTAAATAAATGTTCTTACAATTATCCTAGAAATTTATTATTTCACACACACACACACACACAATTTGTTCGCATTTTATATTTAATATTGAATTTTACAGATTTATTATATTAAATATATTCTTTTTAATAATTTATTTGTGACATTTATTTAAAAGTTTCGATTAACTTACTGTTTTACATTGTTCGAGTCTAAATTATTTTTTGAGGTTTTGCGATGCGATCGTTTAGTTTATTTTAGAATTTTTGTTTATATTAATAATGTAATTGAAAATTTTTGAAAAACTAGTTTAGGCATAAGTTTATGCGAACTTTTAAATAAAAATATATGTTTATTTAGTGATAACTATAGCTAAACGAAATAAACATATATTATGAAAAAGATTTATTATATTAATAAAAGTATATGGTATCTTGCAATAGCAATTGCAATAGTATCAACATTTATAGGCTTTTGACTAAGAAAAAGTGACCTTTCTATGAAGCAAGCTTGTTGTTTAACTATTAACTGAAGCATTGTTCGTTACAATGAAAATTATTAATCAATCTTTCACTTTAATTCATTATTTAATGCATTTTAAATAAGAAACATTTATTTGTAAAGCACTGAAATTTATTTAAACTAGTAATTATTGTCAAAAAGCTTTTATATGAACCGAACCCTAAAATTGAAATGCCAAATTGATTGCAATTTAATTACCACTAAAACTATGTAACTTTGACTTAATGCTTTGATAAGATTATTGGAAAAATTTATTTGCTATTATGTATAACAAATTTTCAAGTATATTTGCAAATAAACCGTACACATATGACACTTATTTCTTTAAATAAAATTTAAAAATAAAATATTTTTTTCGAAACAATGTTTCTAATGCGATTAATTCATTATATTTTTGTGTATCAGAAGGGGTAAGATTGCATTTGCATATGTTGAACGAGTGGTTATTTGTGGTTTTAATTAGATAAATGTTAATCGAACCCATTAATTTAAAACATATTTAATAGCGCATTAAAGACATAATTAAGACCAAATTGCTTAATCTATTTCTAGTATACATATTTTAAGTTTTTGTTAAAAATTGATGCTAAGTTACGTAAGTTAAATGTTGTAGAATAAGAATGAAAAAATTAAGTATCGATACCGATTAGTTTCTGTGACATCTTATTTTTTGGCCAAAAATTAAAGAAATTGATGTTCAAACTCGAAGCTTTGAGAGGGATGTATTTGGGCTTACTCATAAATAAAATTTATTAAAAAATATTTCTGAACAAAATATTGCAAAAGGCCAAAGTTTTCTTTTAACTCCGATGAGATCGCCTTCACTCCTCAGATTTATAAAAAATTATAATATTAACCTAAACTATTATAAACTGGAAAATGTGAATATATCCATATTTACATGTATATTTCCTAATTTCTAATGCATTTTCAAGTTGTATATACTGAATTTTGGATCGCATTAAAATAGACTCCTTAGTCATGAGTGTCTTTTTGCAATATCTGAACATTTTTTGTGCCAAATGATACGCGCTAATAATAGTGTCATACAACGCCACTAAAGATAGACCCAAATAAAGTCCACCCAAACCGCCAACGTTAGCGATGAATGATGTGAACAAAAAGGCTTCTTTATGGACAATCACTTGATCACCATCTCTACTGTGCTTAATTCTCACTTCCGATATATTTCGATTATCTTTAACATAACCCATAGAAAACGGTTTGTAATCGGGTTCGAATATACGCAATTTGGTGCTATACTTCTCTATAAAAATTCAAACTAAAATGCAATTTAAATTAAACAAAAATTTAAAATCGAAACTGAAATGCAAATTAAATAATTGTTTTTTTTAGTTTTGAAATCGAAATAAAAATATTTTAAATTTTTTAACTTATTTTTTGGAAAAAACGTTATATAATATTAATAAGATAAGCCGGTTGTTTTAATTTTTGAAAATCGAAATTCAAATGTAAATATATTATTAGAGAGTCAAAATAATAGCATTTATAAAATACAAAAATAGCGCTATAAATAGCATTAATAAATGGCCAAAATAGCACTCAAAAATAGCATTTATATTTTTTTAAATTACTCATATTTTAAAGTATAATGACTTTTCTTTTATATTAACATTTTTCTAAATAATTCTTAGTTCATTTTATAATGAAATTTTAAAATTTTTTGAAAAATATGCGGTATTTGAAAAAAATTTTAAGAAGGGGTAACAAAAACTACTTAGATTTAAACGACAATTTTTCGATTTCGAGATAAATAGCATTTATTAGCATTTATAGCTTTTTTTAGCATTTAACATTAAAAGTAGCATTTAATAGCATTTATAAATTGAGCTAAAACGACTCCAAACTATGTAATTCGTGCTTATATAATAATTATTTGCTTATAATTTATGAAACCATCGATTCTCCATGGCTCTTGATCATCAAAGTGCGTGGAACCCGATCGAGGGTAGAATGCGTGAGCAAGTACTCTGCCGGGTCCATCGAATGGGCTTCCGTCGTAATGGTTTCCAACAAGGAATTTTATATCGATTGAGGGCTTTTTAGCTCCCGTTTCGTGAATGAAATCCAGTTGAGTGTGTTTTGCCCATTGCTATATAAATAACTAGGTTTTAGCCTGTGCTTAGCACGGATTATTAATATTTAAATAAATTGTGATTATTTATTTTAATTAACCTATTTCAAGCATCATTTTGGAAATAACTTAAGTTTTAAATTTTTATTTTTGTAGCGGTAAGTTTTATGTAGCGGCACTTGGTATGGTTTTATAGATAGAACTCCGAATGTTAGGATAGAGGCTTAGGTTTACCCATAATATCTGAAAACTCTTTCTCAAAAATTCGATATGCGGCCGAGCAGGGGAAAACCACAGGTCGACTTATACATTTTTGGACTCCACTTGACACAGTGAATCCAAAAATACCTTTCACTGCAGAATCTGATTGGCGACTAATTTGACACCTTTACTTTGCAAGCTCATGTAAACCTATAGATATCACTGCTGTAAGCGTTTTTTACTATATTTCGTGGAACAAATATATTAAAGATGTATGTATGTATTTTATAACAACAAAAATAAACTATGTTTTATTAGTGCTCATCGAATGTTCTTCTATAAATTAAATTATGGCTCAAAAAATTAATCAGAGAAATAGTTAGAAATGTTATTCTTAGATTGATTGTGATTCTTAGAGGATATACAGCGAATTAGATCATTTTCCCGCTTTTCCTATGGCACAAAAATTCTTTTAACTAAATCTGTGAATATATTAAAATAAAATCTGTGACTATATTAAAATAAGTGAACAATAAAAACTTAAACTAAAAAGAAAATTTTAAAAAATCAAAACCCTAACACATGCTAAAATAATTTTCCAAAAAAATATAATACTAACGTTAAGCGCATATTGAATGACATTATCGATATCTCTTCCTCTTCCTCTCAGATTGTCGTTGCTTGAATAAGTTGATACACGCCAGGTCAAACGTTTTTGTTCCCAAACACTGCCTGCTAATTGGTACCTTCGAACACGTTTTAACCCTTTCCTTCTAGTAAATTGGTTCTTTTTTCTTGGTTCTATCATGTCTTGCACGCCACAGCGCGGCATATTCATCATCTCCATCGTCATATTGTCTAAATTTCCGGTTTCAGAAATACCCACAAATCGCTGATATTGGATGACAATAGCCTTCATTTTCGGTGACTTCATGTCCTTATGATTATCCATATCTCTTTGTCTCATATAACCAAACTTAACCAAATACCTCTTATTAATACAATAATTAAGTATTTAACATATTTAAGCTATAATTATACTTTTGATTAACCTATTTTTACCATTGCATCATCAATTGTTGATAGAGGTTTTAGGGAAAGTTTTTTAAAAACATTTGTGGCAACGTTGCTGACAGCATTCGGACTTACATATTCCCTAACTTTGATGGGAATGCTGTGCGCGGTTCGAAACGCGTTTATTAGTATAAAAATTAATATTATTAATTTCATATCTTTCTTAACATGTAATTTTAAAAAAATCTTAATTCGAAATAATATAACGTTATACTGTGTATCTAAATTGGTTAAAGCATCATATTGATAATAAGTGTTTAAATAGTGAGAGCGTTAGCTCATAAATTTCTAATAACGTTATTCATCGGAAACTTAAATCACTAAATTAGCAGACAAATGTGCGTCATTGTTATCCTGTTAAGAATAAGTGTGTACAATAAAATAGCAGATGGATTTAATGAGTGTACACCAATAATATTGGCACAATTCGAAGTGGGGTAGAGTTTTGGGAATAATGATTATTGAAGTATTTCTTCTAAGTAATGACCAGTGCAAGTTCAAAGTTTCTGTTTTTCAATTATTTATGTCATTAATTGTATTAATAGAGTTTTTTCTTATATTTTATCATTACTATCAGAATTGCCAATTTATTACTATAAGTAGTTAATAAATATTTATAGCGAAATTGCATAAAAAACATTTTATAGTTGACAAGGCGACGATAATATTTTTGTTATTTTGTTTTCTATTTGAATGCAATAATATTAAATACTAAATGCAACACAAGCATAATTTAATTACACAATTAAAACAAGAACGAAAATTCTTCGAAGCCCTCTTTGACTATAAGTGGATTATAGATTTAGAATATGTATGACATAAGGACATAGTGACGTTGGCATATTTAATTCACACCGACAGACGGACGGACATCCCAATTACAATAGCTGACTTTTCAAAGTGAGCTCAAAATTTGTTCATTCGAAAATCAATCAATTAATGCGCAAAAAAGCACTAGCACTTCAATTCAGTATCGGTGTTGACCAGGGTGTCCCAGAGTGTGTCGGTCTGGGGGTGGTTACTTTCCGACTTTTAAATTTTAGGGGGGTCAAAATATTCGGATTTAAGCGACAATTTTCTGCAATCGGAGAAAAAAACAGTAAAAAAAATTTTTCCCCATATTGATGTCATTTTTTAGGTAGGGTGGTCAACTCTTTTGAGAAATTCTGGGAGTTACCCCCCCCCCCCAGCCCCATCTGGGACACCCTGGCGTTGACATAATGGAATTTTACTTATCTATTCAAATATTAGAAATTTTGTTTCTGTATTTGTCCAAAATATATATTACTATTTTCTTATGATTTTTTTAAATTTTTGTAAATTAATTGTTTAAAAGAATTATATTTTTATATCTTTTTTACATTTTTTAGCTCACTTTTTTTTTAAATGGCGAGCTTATGGATTTGACAATGTCTGTCTGTCTGTCGCGGTGTTCGCAAATCATAATGGAACAGCTTTTTTGTCTTTAAGCAGCTTTATTTTAATTATTAGACTTAATATATCTTATCTTGGAATATATAATTACATATTTATTTACTGTATACATAAAAGTGAGCTCTCTATGAATGTGTCGGTCTTGTTTTAATATAATTTATATTTTTACATTGTTATAGGCTCACAATGTGCACTTTTTTTATAGTCGAAATTATTTCTATTCGGGCTATATTTATTTATATATTTTAACAAATACTGGGGTTTTATTGCCTTATAAATAGTGATGTCTATATATTAAACTATATATTTTTTGGTGTAAACTTATATTCGAGGTACAAAGTAATTAAAGTTGTCGACCTCTAATCGGAATCTGAATCTGAATTATAATGTGGTGCAAGGGATTCTCTATAAGGGATTTTTTTTATTTAATGGTGTTGACCTCTAGTCAGGATCTGATATATAATGTAATTTTCACCTATATTCGGGATTTTAATTATTAAATGGTGTCGACCTTTAGTCTGGATTTGATTTAATTATTTGGATCTATAGTCGGGATCTGAATTATTAAGTGATGTCGACCCCTTGTCGGGTTCTAAATTTAGGGGTGGCGACCTCTTTTCGGAAACTGAATTATAGCTAGTTAGGATTTATATATTTGTTATTTAAATAAATAGTTGTGTCAACCTATATTCTAAACTTAAATACTTTAGTGGTATCTACCTCTTTTCAGCGAAATTAATCAAAACATTTTTAATTTATATATTACTTTTATACAAACTTAAGTTTAGATAATGCTATTTAATATCCTATAATCTATTAGTCTATTTATCACATTTGTTGGCATAAAACATTACTTTTGCACAGACAATAATCAACTTTTTTTGTAAAATATAAGCTTAGTAACACGAATTTTACTTATCTATTCAAATATTAGAAATTTTGTTTCTGTATTTCTCCACATTTTACACAGTTTTAAAAGGAATAATGCCATAATCGCGATTATCTATTATTAAAATAAAGTAATGTTTTATTATAAAAAACTTAAATACTTTGTAAAACATGAAGAATTTTATTTAAAATATATCTCACAACTATATTTTAAACAAATCCATTAAGTAATTAACGAATGGCTATACACACTTATAATACTCACTTCATAAAACCGAAAGTAATTAATTATAAAGCATTTCCAGCAATAGAATCCAATTCTCTGATTACCAACTCTTTCGATATAAAGTAATAACTAAGAATAGAAATTCAATGATAGATATGAAAACACTATTCCTCATTATGTAATTGATACCATACTTTAAATTTTTTCATAGCGTTACCGCACACCACATCACTCTTAGATGACATTAAAGTATTTAGCAGTTTGTGAGACTTATTAGCCTCAAGTGATACAGAACACGCAGTGTTAAACATAATCATTAATATTGTAATATACAGAAATAATAAATAAATTAAGCTGAGCTTTAAGATTAACATTAATTTTCCATATAATATAATGAACAATAGCAAACAATTCATCGAAGTAAACAATAAGCAAAACCAGAATAAAAACTGTGACCAATACGTGCCGTTATATTCGCTTATTTCGGTATAAATCGAATGCGATTTAAGTATTATATCATCTAATGGTCTACTATTTGCACGCTTAGCTTTTATAATTGTCAACTCTCTTATATCGTGATTAACATTCTTCAATCTCAATAATAAATAATTGCAAATTAAATAGAAATAAACGCATTGCCATAATAGGATATTTGCGAAATAAGTGTAAGCTAAAATTAGCACAATGTTGGCCGGTATTGTTATCAGTACACCAATGATTGCGCAATTGTAAAAAAATATGCAAAATGGAAATATCGATGTCAATATGGGTAGAATAAAATTTAGAGTAAACTCGCTGGAAGTAATCAAAAATTTTGCTTTATTCAATATCTGGTTAACATGTTTCTTATTATAGAGACCGATAGATTTAGGCGATACAAAACCGGCGATCATAGCAAACGGTTTTAAATATGATGCCGGGTATTGTTTGCGATAGTTTCGGTAACTAAGTTGTTGAGATATTACGGCAAACAGAAAACTTTGAATTTTAAGCAAATTGAAGTACGGTCTGATTTTGAAGAAGTACGTGAAATCGCCGATTAATAGATAAATGAACGGTTTCTTTTCGGTTAACACGATTGATACCATGCATCGTATTATTAATAATACCAGACAAATAAATACTAATTGGGGATTAAAAACTATTGTTCGTTTAAACGATATCTTATCAAATATGGTAAATAAACCGATTTTATGTAAATGACTTCCAGCTGATTTTATAATTAGATTGTTTGGCAAACGATTGCTCGCATCAAAATACATTGGTTTCATCTTAATTTGTCTAAGGTTTTAAAGATACTTTTTAGTTGCTTTGACTGAAAAATAACGTAAATATTAAATAACACCGATTTTAAGTTTTATTTTATTGTTGCACACACAAACAGAATAAATAACACCATGGATAATGATGAATGATATTTTAGTGGGTTTTAACGTTTCAATTTTTGTTTCGAGTTTTTTTTATTTCATTTAACATTTGCGATAAACACGCAACAATTGTGAACAACTATATCTTAGATGGATATATATATAGAAAAAACGACTACCATAGTTTATAGGCAGGCATCAATGCAACAATTTTATATTATGAAGTGCAGATAAAGTGAAAATTTATACATCTACGTGCTTATAATCGTTAAAAAATAAATTTTTTGTTTATGATATTTTCATATTTTCGAAATGTTTTATATTATTGACTACGAAATTGGTTCACTTAATTTAAAAAAAGTAATTTATTTCGTAGGTGAAGAAAAAATATGCCTTATACATTTGAATTTCTAGTTTTTAATTTTTTGCATTTATAGGAAATCAATAAATATTTTGTAAATTTATAAATTAAATTCGTTGATAAAATTTATCGAATTGTTTAATTAAAAAAGTTTACAATTATACGATAGAAGCTTTTAGCTAACATTAAAAAGTGAAGCTTTTTTTTAGATTTGACTACTTCGTCCGTCTGTCTGTACACATGTTTATATTTAATAATAATGGATTTTTTGTACGGTAGAAGGCTTTTTTGGGTCAAAAATAGCTCGATGGAAGTCTATTTTGAAAATAATACAAGCTGTGCTGGTGACACGCGCCACCAAAAATAGGCTTAAAACACTTGTCAATTCTGGTGAAATTCGCATATTAGCGTCTCTGTGTTGGCTCTTATTGAACAGATTTAGATGTATATAGTTCAAGAGCTAAGCACATTAATATAATACTCAATGAAGCACTATTTTTAACAAACGAAAAAATTTTAAAATTTGAATTTTTAAGAAAACAAATGAAAATGTATGGTAATCAATGAACATAAAATAAAATAATAATGCAATAATTCTATTTCTTTTTTATAATTGTTATAAATAAAACCATAGATTTTTTTAAAAATGCATTGTTGGCCTTATAGTTTAAAATTTCGCTCAAAATATTATAGCAAATGTCATTGAAAGTGTTTTGCCGTATTATAATCATAGATTTTGTCGACGAGATATTTTTATGCGATAATCAGCGAAATGGCTCCGCGACTGTGTGTTCGCTTTCACTGTCATAGTACACATCACTCAGTATATTTCAATTATAAAACAATGTACACCAGTCGCGTAAACATATCTCGTGCACAAAATCTATGATTATAATAGTACTAAAATACCCAAATATGTTTTTTTTAAATAAAGCTTCTTATTGTTCCTACAAATACAAAACCAAAAATTCTCTACTCTTCCTATTGAGTTAAAATTTGTGCCCCAATTCCGATGTGATCACAAAAATAACTATTCTGTATAAACAGCATTATGAATAGGCATTTTATGCAATATAATTAATTATATTGTTTAATAAGTACATTGTTTATTTCATTATTTATAGAATTTAATGTTTTCGTGATTATTAATTTTCATAATTTATGAGATTGTTATTTTTGAAAAAGGCATTAACCTGAAAATTGCAGGCACGAGAGTCATTAATTCAAATGAAGATATCAAGAGCAATTAACATAGACGTGATCTTTAGGAAAATCCCAAATTGCTAAAAATTTCTAAATCATCAATTTTTTTACAACCAACAAATATTCTAAATAAACGTTTTAGTGACAAAAATTGTCTATTTATTGTAAAGAGCCTTAATAGTGGTCACGCTAAATTTTATAACTTTTAGGTCACTAAAATTATTACAAAAACAAGCTCTGAACGGTCATAATATCTGACTTTGTAAGTTTCAGTTACTTTACATAATAGAGCTGTTAAGATTCCTTAATTAAAATTAAGAACAAAATCCCTTAATTAATATAAGAGTGCGGAAAGACAGCCATACAAAGTATAATAATGAGCTCAATCATAATTTTGTTAAAAGTTTCCTTACTTATCAATTATCATTCAATGATTCATTTAGAATGCACTTTTAATATATACAGTAATAAGCTTATAGATGGTACATATGCGGTCCACAGCTAGTAATGATTTATATAACGCTTTTAACTATCAGTCAGTGTTTTTTACAGTCAAAATTATTCAAAGCTAATTTAGTAATTTAATTTTGCTGAACGTTCGGATTTAAAACGTAAACTTTTTATATCCGCCTGTACTTTGCTAAGTAGAAACAATATGATTGGCATAATTAGGACACACTATCCGTCTTTTAATGGCGCCAATATTACCGTATACTCGTTTTGCACATCCAGTCTATTGGGCTCACAGTATTCCAGATCAACATATTCATTGATCGAATCATTGGATGCGTCATCATTCGCATCGAAATAATAGTTGACATCCATATTGTCAACGCGTTTCGCTAATTTTGATTTTAGCGATTTGATCCGATAAATTATGACGAAAATGAACGCAACCGAAAACGATAACAGAGTGATAATAATTGCGATAAAAATCATATCATTTTGTTTGTTTGAACGATTGGCACTAAGTGTTGGTCTGACAGTTGCCATTATTTGGGAACAAAGTTGGTTAACCGAAGTTATGTCGCTATAAAACGGTTGCGTTGCGTTTCTGCTCTTGTTATTACTGGTATGCATGGCATTATTTTCGTATATCCGGACATAATCAATGATCAATAGCGAACAGTTCCATTTGCTAACGTCTTCGTCGGTCAAATTATTTTTGGCGAAGAATATGCCTCCCACTCCCAGTTGAAAGTTCAGCCGAAAATTGCGGTCAAACGGTTGACCTATGTTTGGATATATATCGCCAAAGTTTTGGTCAAGATTTACGGAGAAATATCTATGATCGTCGAAATACCAGTTAATATACTTGTTTTTCCACTCTAATCTATAAACATGATAATCGGCGTAACTATATTGAAACCTATCGCTTATCTCTTGATTTGGATCAAAATTATAGCCCAAATACTTGTTTCCTCTGTCGAAGTAGTGAATGCCGCATGTAATCAATGACGACTGCATATTAGTCATGATATCGATTTCTCCATTTAATGGCCATCTCTGTGTATGGTTTTCGGGGAGCATCCAAATCGCTGGTCTCAGTAACTCTCCTCTGGGAAGTGCGGCTCTAATCTCAATTGTAACGTAAGTAAAACCGGTTTTAGTGGCAATTCGGGCGCTTGTAAACCGTTTGTTTAAATAATTTTCGTAATAAGCTGTAATCGCTAACATCCCATCCTTCACCACAATATTTTTCTGTCTCGAAGTGTGACATTGAAGCTGATCGAGTGTCATACCGTTGCAAGTGTTTGTTTCGTTAACCACATCCCATTTATTCATATCAAGCTGATTACCCGTGAACTCGTCATTCCACACTAAATGCCCAATAAAGTTGGCAGCAATAAATGAATTGTTCATTTTTTCTAATAGTATCAATAGGGTTATCATTTTTGAAACATAATACATATTTAATATACTATTCAGATTCTTTTTTCAATAAGTATCGGTATTTTTTATACATCTGTAGAACGCGCTGTAGTGTTTAATCTCGCGATATTATGGATTTAGTATTTTGTTCTGTCTTAACAGGATAACAATGACGCAACATTTGTTTGATAATTTGATTTTGTTTTTATGGAGGTTTCCTTTCAATATTATATACTTATAAAACTTGATATCATAATATTATTATTATATCTTAATTTTAGACTGAGCACCAGAAAGTCTGAAAATCTTTTAATTGATTAAATAACCAACGCGTATATGAAATTTTCGTAAACTATACTTCTAAATTAACTTTTTAATTAAATACACATATACGGTATACACATATATGAAACCTAGTTTAACCAAAACATAGAAATAAATACTTTGTAAAAACAGAAATCAGTTGAAATAAAAACGAAATAACTTCAGAATATAAAGGCATTAACATACATATTAATAATTAACGGATGGTCGAACACGCAAAATAAATACGCGGCTATTATAATGGCGAACATAACCGCAATAGTGTTGACCACCGTTTTTACCGACTCTAAACCACGTTTACAGTGATCAACATAATCATCATAACTATTATCAGTCGTATTAGTAGCCATGGATTTCATAACAGGTTTAGGCGTCCACTCTATCCTATTGCCACACTTCAGGCCTTCCTTCCCATCACACTTATCATTATCGTTGGTTGTGTGGCTGTTGTAGCGGTGTTTGCGAATCTATTTTCCAAAATCAAAACTAACAATTAATGGACAAAAAACAAAGTAATAGGTAATTAACTGACATCGAAATTAAGATTACAATGGCGATAACCAAATGGAATCAACCGATCGTTTTGCTCGTTGTCCACAGAGTTGTGATTTCGTGAATAGATTCGAGAGCAGTTTGAGTTGTACTTTGGTTTGCAGTGGATATCGATGGTATTATAGTTTAATCGGTAATTATGGTTATATCGCAGCAGTTGACCAGTTTTTTCGCTAACATTTCGGCCATTAAACGCACCGACGGTTTGACCGTTTATGTCGCAGGAATATTGCTTTTGTGTGAAGTTTGCGAGCGTTAGTGTCGATAATCCGCAGTTTATTACCAACGATGCGGTAATCAAATAATTAACCACCATTTTTCAAAACTTATTCAACAAAATCGCATTTAACGAAAATTAATCACGATATTGTTTCGTTTAATACTTCTGTTATTTAAAGTTTTCGTTGCGCGTTATTTTACATAATTATTTTACAGTTTAAAAAAATTATGTTAATGCAGTGACATATTTTAGACAGACATTCGAATGTTAAGATCGACTTTGAGGCGCTAATAGGTAATATATATGTAATATATTTTGTGTAACAAACAAATAAAGCATAATTACTGACTGGCGTCTCAATGTCGATATTAACAGGCGAATATCTGACCCAAGATTTGATTTAAATTTCAAGTTTTAAAATAACCAATCAATTTATTAGCTCACTTTGAATAGGCAAAGTAGAGCGTATGGATTGTCCTCTGGTCTGTATGTCCGTCCTCCTGTCCGCAGTCTTATATTAATAAAGGGATTTCACATATTTCTTATATTAATATAAGGGATTTTGAAATTATCAATCTTTGCTTTAAAACTAATATATTTGTGACATAAGCAAGCATATGAAATAGTGAGCTCTTTATGAATGTGTCTTTCTTGTTTAATAATTTTTAAGGCTCATTTGATAGCTATTCTTATATCTAGCTAATTTTTAGACTAAGAATATAAATTTTTAATATTTTTAATAGCATAACTTTATTACATGAGTGAGCTTATAGCTACAACTAGAGTTGTAAAATAAACAAGCAAACCACCCGAAATATTGAGTCGATCCTAATTCGGGCTCAAACTTGTTTGGCTCAGGTCTAGAATAGGGCTTTAAAATTTTTAAATAGAAGGTCGATTAATTAATTTATTATAGTTTAAACAAAATATCATGAAAATTTACAAATTACAACATTTTTTATGACTAAATAATACTTACGATATTTATTAATACGGAAATAATTTTTATTTTTAAACAAGTTTGATTATTTGTTATATTTATCAGACAAATTAGGAAAATAGTTAAAGTAGAAAAATTAGTATATACGGGCCGGGTTGCTGTTGACTGGTCTCATTCGGATCGAGCCTGATAATTTAAAATATTTACTAATCTATTGTAAAACGGGAACGAGGATTAAATCTTTGTAGAGCTATTTATGGCTATAGCTTTATTTATCTTTAAACATTAACTCTATTTCAAGACTTGATAAACTCTGGGAAATGTCAAAATCCTTGTGTTAAATACGTTTGAAAATTTATCAATAATATATGATGATTTAAGCATAGAAAAAAAACAAATATAATGGTTAAAATAATGAACTCAATCAATGTACTTGAACTTTTTAAAATTTATATTAAACGTAAACGTTATTAATTTTCATCAAAACTGTAAACGGATGACTATCTTCCTTAAGGAAATGCACAATCAATGCAAGCTCCTATTAGTTCAAAAATGTGCATTGAAATAGCATTTTAAAATTTATGTTGCTTCGTACAATTTAATTTTGTAAATTTAAAAAATCGGATTAAAATATTTTTTATTTGAACTCTATATGTTTTAACGAAATGAAATTAATAATTATTCCTTTGGTGCTCCTGAATTTGCTGTTAATCGCGTACAGCAATCCAGTCAAAGTTAGAGAATACATAAATCCGAATGCTATCACCAACTTTGCCACAAGAGCTTTTGAAACAATTTTCGGAAAACCTCTCTCGACAGCTAAAGATGCGATGGTAAAATAAATTATATAATCGAATGTATAATAAAAAGTTTATGTCCAATAAATTACGTCTAATTAATATAACTATTAGGGGTATTTGGTTAAGTATGGTTATATGGAGCAGAAAGATATGGATAATAATATGGACATGAAGTCACCGAAAATGAAGGCTATAGTCGTCGACTATCAGCGATTTATGGGCATTTCCGAGACCGGCGAGTTGGACCAAATCACGATGGAGATGATGAATATGCCGCGCTGTGGTGTACCAGATAATATGGAACCGAGAAGAAAAGACAGGTTTAAGAGGAGCGAAGAGTTGAAACGCGTTCGAAGGTATCAATTGCAGGGCAGTGTTTGGGATCAAAGACGATTGACGTGGAAAGTGTCCACGTATTCAAGCAGTGAAAAACTGAGAGGAAGGGAGAGAGACATCGATAATATTATGCAATTCGCTCTTAACGTTAGTTTTTAATAATTTTTTTGCATATGTTTGCGTGGGTGATGTGCTTTTATTTTTTATTAAATATTATTTTTAACTTTATTCATATTTCAAAGATTTTCAATTTCGTACTTATATCAGATACAGTTCTTACTAGGCATACAGTATATCAAATATATTTGAGATGCATAGAAAGCAATTCCCCTTACTTTATTTAAATGAAACAAAAAATACCATACCCAGTATTATTAAGAGATGTCAAGAGTCAATTTTTCTGGACTATAAAGTATCAAAATCGGCAGGTAATGTAATTAATTCCCAGCATAATTGGGGAGGTAAAATAGAATTACAATCGGGAACAAAAATTAAAAATCAGCGGTTAAAAAAATTTTCTTTTACAAAACTATATTTAGCTCCTAATTTGTTTTATGAGAAATTAGGCAAAATAAAGCTTAATTAAATATTGTTTATTGTTATCGGAATCATATTTTCTAATGTATTATCAATATTCCCGCAAAATTGAATCCTTATAGACCTGCATATAGTTAATAATAGTATGATCAAATATTTTTGGCTGTTCGTGAAATATAAACCATAATCAAATATTGAATAAAAATTTATAAGAAATAATAATTTTAATATATATATATAAAGACATTTTAAATATGAAATAATATTATTTAATTTTAAATCCCACTCGAAGTTATTTTACTAATGTTTCAAAACAGAGCAAAATTAATTGACTTAAATGAAATAAATTAAAAAACATTGAAACTAATTTTCTAAAGTTAAATACATGATCATTTTTAATTAACTTAAGGTCAATAGTCGATCTTATAAACTTCACAATGTCTGTCTAATCGAATAGATTAATATAAAATATTTGTCGTATATTATAGCAATGGTCAAAACACACTCAACTAGATTTCATTAAAGAAATGGGACCTAAAAAACCGTTAATCGATATAAAATTCACTGTACTCGACCACCACGACGGAAATCCATTCGACGGACCTGGCAAAACACTTGCGCACGCATTCTTTCCCCGATTCGGCGGTTCCACGCACTTTGACGATCAGGAGTCGTGGAGTATCGATGGTAATAAAGGCGTAGATCTGCTAAGCGTTGCGGTTCACGAGTTTGGCCACGCGTTAGGACTCGGCCATTCTGACGAAAGAAACTCGATTATGTTTCCAACATATGCCGGCAAACGAGCGGATTTGAAACAAGACGATATTAACGGAATAGAGATGCTATACGGGAAACGGAATGACGTAACAGATAGGCGAGAAATCGCTCCCGAAGAAGGGAGAAAACGAAGTATGGAATCTGTGGCACCGGATTTGTGCAAAGATTTTCGTTTGGACGCCGCTGACTGCGTCGACGATGGCATCTGTTTTTTCTTCAGGGATAACTACATTTGGCGCATCAAAGATGACACCAGCGTTTACGAGGGTTATCCGAAAAAAATTTCCGACGTATTTCCCGGTTTATCTGGAAAGATAGACGCCGTTTTCACTGACAGTACACTAAGGCAAACTTATTTGTTCAAACGCGACAGAGTGTGGATTTACAAAGATCTCATGAAAGAACCGATGGTAGCTAATCAACCGATTGATGAAATCATTAAAGGCTTGGATATTACGAGTATCGATGCGGCCACGCGATGGAGTTTTAATGGGAAATCATATTTTTTTAAAGGTTCGTTTTCATTACGAAAAACATGATTCACTAAATGGTTTAATCAAATAATAATCAGACGAACAGTATTGGAGATTCGATTCGGATCGAGCATCGAGACCTGTCAGCAGACGCTATCCGCAGTCGCTTAGAGTTTGGTACAGAGTTCCGAATAGTGTCGATGCGGCCATGTATTGGCCCAAAACCCAAAAAACCTATTTCTTTAAGGGACCATACTATTACCGTTTTAATGACCTCACAAGTTCCGTGAGTGTTATAGCAACAAATAAATCAATAATAGTTTGAATTAATTCATTTAAATAACCTATAGATTGACGAAGCGAACCCATCTTTTCCACGCGAAGCAAATAAATGGTGGCTTAAATGTAGAGTGGATCAGCTTAAAAGTAGAGACGATGACATCGTGACAAATGAGATCGGAAACGTTGTGCCGAATAAACATAGCATCTTTAAGCATTCGCAAATGAAAAATAGTTGCACCAATAAGACAATGGACGAGTCCAGAGACCCGTCTAATCAAAGTATATTAAATTTGCGCGTAAAATCGCGCGTTGACCACGAAAATGATACGAAACTAAAACGATGGTTTAAATCGATGAAAGGTTTGCTGCACTTAAATGGTTAGACGGAGCTATTATTGTATTCAAGTTAATTCTAAAATTTGTTAAAATAATTAAACTTTATTAAATTTATTGGTTTTTTCAGGATTTAAAGGAATAAAAAATTTTATTTTGATGTAAAGTAGTCTAAGTTCATAAGTTTATGTTGCAATAGTTGATAGACTAACGACGTAGGTTTCAACATATACTTTTAAACCAGCGTGTCCCAGTACGCTTAATTGTCCATAAAAATTGTCGCTTAAATCCGAGTAGTTTGCCCCCCCCCCCTAAAATTTTGAATTCGGAAAGTAACCTCCCCCCAGACCGACACACTTTGGGACACCTGCTTTAAAACTAAATGCAAACTATTGTATTATTTATATAGTATTAGCACGAAAGAAGATTTTCCAAAAATTGTAGGGTCAACCCTCCTCTATTCTCTATTAAAGGCCGGATGTAAAAGTGTTGTTTTAAGAATCATGGCTTTGATTGCATTTGTTTATCTAATTTTATAATACGTTATGAGTATAGTGTTATAGATGTTTTAGCTGAAATTAAATATACACGTTTACAATTTATATCCTGTTTTTAATTGAAGCCATTGCCATCGAAATGCATTCCTTATTGCTTTTTGATTAATTAGAAACGATGTACGAGTAATAAATTTCCAATATGCACACTGCAATGAACGTGAAACGTATATATTTAATTTTATTAATAGCCAGTTATTTAATTTTGGCTCAAACGCGAAGCAGCAAAAAATCTAAGGTATTCGAAGATTTTACGTCCAAATTGAAATTTGTCGTTATTTTTTCGTACGCAATTTTTTGCATATCAACATAAAATACTTGTAGCGTTCTATAGAATTTTTCTTTCAAAGAGAGTGAAGTTATTCATACAGAATATCCAAACGAGCCGATTATACACGATCGAAGCCGAAACAAAGGATCCGATCAAAACGGTGATGAAAAAGCTGGAAGAAAAAGGCGTAACGAACATTACTCAATACAATTTGCGCTATAAAGACGAAAATTTAGAAAATGACATAAGTCTCGTGGACTACGATATTAAATCGGATTCCAGTTTTACGCTCGTTAAACGTATTTAATGCTACACGCATTTTCATTTAACCTCCGATTGATTTAGTTCAACTTAAAATAGTATTTATTTTGCTCTAATTATCTATTTCATAATCACCTTACGTTTAATCGATATTAAAAATAAATGGTTTGTTCGTGAACAAAATTTTTTTTATTAAAGTTTATTTTTATACTTCGACGTATTTATCAATATTTTTGTTAAATACTATAAGGGCTCCATCTATCAAAGTAAAAGTTTAAACATAATCTTTTATATAATATTTAGACTCCCAAAAGGGCCCATCGAGTTCCGACACATTTCCTCGGGTCAGGTATGGGTGTTAAAGTGAAAATATAGTGCCTTGTCTGGCCTTAATGGAAAAATATCGGACCGATAGGGCTTTGAGTTAACAGCTAACTTATTACGTAAACGAAATTTGGTAAATCTTATCTATTAATAACATTAAAAGAACTAAATTAAAGCATATTAAACATTAAAAAGCAAAGTTTTTATCAAGTAATTAATTATGTTATAAAAGCTAAATTTAAGAGCGAAAACAAATGAGTCTAATATATATCATTACAGAACTATTTTGAGAATCAGTTAGCAAAATTAAAATTTTCGGGCTTTTTATTTTTTGCTACAAAAGCCCGGCTCGATACAGTTTTTTAACTTAAGGCTCTAGCCCGACAAAGCCCGACAAAAAAGTCAGGGCCAGCGGGGCCTGAAAAATCGGGCGCCCGTTTCATAGTCTAATCTAAATTGATGTTAAATGTATCATTTTAATTTTGTATTGCGAAAAAGTCGCAAGGAATTTTTTTGTATCAACTAAAATCTGCTTTTATGAAAACATTTTTGTATGCGGACTATAATTTAAGTGCAGGCAATGCGTGAAATAAAATTAATTTATATAATTTTTTTGTGTTGGCTATGCATGATTGCAGGAATGCGAGCTATTATCTTTAAATTAGAGTACATTAATTTACAGTTATAAACAAATCATTACAAATATAACTCGTTGCGAAATTGAGTTTGTGAACTAAAATATGACATATAGCGGATGCTTATCTCCGAACGTATTCACATAATTTGATTGTATGTCAAATTTAAACTATCTTTAAACTTATCAGGTATTGAGAATAAATCAAAAATTATTACAGCTTTACCGAAAAACTGCAAGCAAACCAATACAAAAGTTTTGTTAATAAAGAATCGCTAATGAACAATGCAATCATAATCAAATACTAATAAGATGATGGTTAAAATGACCTCATTTATAACTTATATGCATTGTACCATCGAACCAGTTTATGTCGTACTTTGATGATATTAATTTTAGCAAAATACGTTTATAGGAATACAAAAATTTTGAATATTTAACTAATAAATTATAATTATTTTATGAAATTTTAGGTGTACTATATTAAAGCGATATCATGATTAGCCAGGTTCCTCTCACAAGTTTTATTCGCTTATTGTGTTAATTAGTAGCAATGCATTAAAAATTAAATCGACAATTTGCATTCTTTAAGATTTTTAGTTAAATTAAACTAATAACAGAATATTGCCGTTAATTGAAAACGGAGTTTATATAATTATTTCGATGCTTTAAAATTAAAATGCTACAAAGAGTCACAGGGTTTGTGGCACACAAAACCTCGCTATTCAGTCCAAAGCATTGAAATGTTCTACATATGCCACGCCCACTGTTCCTCATTGCTTAACATTGCTTTGCATTGGAAGAAATAACCGCGAGAACCCTGGTTTTTAGTATAACATTATTTATATGTAGTCCGATATCTAAAATTGAAACGATTGTAATAGGTTATAATTTAATCATTTATATGTGTTTACACTAAGGTTACATAGTTGATAAATTTTTAATAATTTTCATTGCTTTAGCTATAACTTAACTGTTTAATTTTTCTAAATAAATAAATGTTATATAATGAGTTTTTGTTACATAAAAATTGATTTTTTAATTAAATAATTTAGAAATTTTTAAAAGTAATTTTTTGTATTAAAAACCCGTTTTATATTGTTTTTATTTATTTTAGGTAATATCACTTAAGTGTAGCATATTTTAGGAAAGCATATAGTTTACTATAGGAAACAGTAACAGAGAGCAAAAAAAATCTCATTATTTTATATACAATACAATGCGATAGTAGATATGATTTGTATGACTTCGCGCCTTTAATGTTGTATGGCTCTACGCCTCCCATATAAGAGCCATAAACCATTGAAGGCGCGAAGCCATACAAATCCATTCTACTTACCATATGTTTTTGTTATTGTTTTATGGCGTGGTTTCGTTGTTACATATTTTATTTTGTTAATGAGATAAATTTCCATTTATCTCATTAAGATAATGATATTTATTAATAAACCGAATGCATATAATGTAATAACAAAAACTTTAATGATATTAAAGGTTTGCGGAAACATACAATAAGATATCTTAACGTAATTTTCTAAAGTTTTTAGCAAATTAAATAAATGATAAAAAAGCTGCACGCAAAAATATAATAATCCAATATCAGTTATTTTGTTATTTAAATCAAATAACTCTTTTAATAATGGATATAAAATATTGTTTTAAAATAACCGAAAACAATCCGATCACATATTATAATAATCAAACAATTAATTATGAGAAAATACTAAAAATTGTTCCAATGGAATTCAATATGTATCCGTATATAACGCATACGAATACAATAATATGCGGTGTATTTATGAAATTAATTGCAGAATTATCTGCGAAGTATGGATACAGGTGTTAATTTTATTTATTACTTTTATTAAATTTTATATTTTTTGAGATTAATGTTTTTTTGATTTAATAAAAGTGTTTCCAGATTAGCCTTAATTGGTTATTCACGGCCACACTTGATTTCGCTAATGAATAAGCAAATTATTGACATATTTCTATGTCCAGTCAGTCACACATACTTGTATTTGCTTCACTTGAACCAAAATATTAGTCAACCTATCGATCAGTTAATTGGAGAACGTATTTTTTCTTATTATAAACAAAAACAATGGCCTGTTTTCACTTATTTTAGAAGTTTTGATCTTAATGTTTGGATATCGATTCTTTGTTCACTTGTTTTAATTTGTTTGGTCATAACATTATTTGATAAAGCGTTCGGTAATTTTCGAAGCAATGTTTGGCAATACAGTACAATACTACTATCAGAACCATTTCCTCGGGAAGCTTATCAAAGATCCGTAAAATCATTTCCACAAAGAATAGTATTGACAGTATGGTTTTTATCCTCCACAGTATTATTGGCTGCATTTTCTGGAGTATTGAACGGATTTTTCATAAGAAATGATTCACCAGATGTTATTGATTCTTTTGATCAACTCTATCACAGGAATAAGATTAAAATTTTGACTAGAAATGTCAGTTACTTTAATCAGTATGTTAAGAATCATAAATTCTCTGATAAGGTTGCGCGAGAATTTAGCAATCGTTTAGAAACAACAAAATATTTTGATTTACAAAATTTCAATAAATTAAAATCCGGAAAGTATGTGTGGGTCGAACAAAAATCAGTTTTGGACAGTTTTATGAATTCTCAAAATACAAACTTGACTCGAATATCAAAGAAAAAGTTGTATATTTCAAAGCATGGTTTCGCTGATATATTTTACTCGCTATTAATTTCGAATCGAAATAAACAATTGAGAAATGACATCAACCATTTGTATGTTTTTTGGTGAATTTTTATATAAATTGACTTTTTAAAATAATTATTCATTAATTTTATTGCAGATTTTTGTCATTACTTGAAAGTGGAATTCATAATTATTGGTGGTTTTGGCTAACTATAACCAACAATCGCAACGTTAAAAGGGATTCAATATCCCACGACGACTTTTCGTTCGTTAATTTCGACATTAATCGACTAAAAGGAGTCTTTTATTTATGGTTAATCGGAACTATATTTTCAATAATGGTTGGAATCATTGATCATTATTTATTGTTAAGTAAAATATCTTCTTATGTTCTGTAGGGTTATATAGATTATTGTATGGACTATATTGCGATATCTAAAACTAAACTGATTGGTTGTAATCTAGTTTGAAACAATTTAATGTATTTTTAATTAAATTACGAGCAATTAAGATTTATATTTTACTTTCCTGTTATTAATATGTTTAATAAATCATATATCTATATCCTATTAATGTTCAAAACGGTTTTAACCCGTTTTAAATATACAAAAAATACAGTATATCGTGAAAAACTATTGAAATGTAGTTACGAATTGAATTATTGTAGCAATAATTATAAACATTTTCAAACACATATGTTTACATATATCATATTATCTCTAATGATTATCGGTTTTAATTGCCAACTGTATCGATTCTATTAATATTATTCAGATGAAGCTGAGGATTTTGACAAAAGTGAGTATTGTGTATCACTTTTGATTGAATAAAACATTATAATCATTTAAAATTATTAGAACTTGTTTTGATGCATTTGTCAATATAATTTAATAATTATAAGTTTTGAAACTTGAAAGTAAAGGTGAAAAACATGGATTTGATTTAAAAATATTTATATTTAATAGTATTATATGGTAAACTAGTGGGGTATTTAGACAAAGGGTTCTGTAAAGTTGTGCTCGGTTTGTCATTATAAGTTGGGATTCATACATTATTTTTGACAATTTTTATTATTTTAGTAATAAACACAAGCGTAATAAAATCATTATGTAATCTTTGAATCTTGTTGATCATAACTCAAATAAACTAATTACTTTTAGCTTAATAGATCTTTTCTCAATTTATTATTTAGCTAATGTTCGTTAAAGTTTATTATATAATTATAGTGCATATATTAATAATGAAATTATATCTATTGACAAAAATATAGGCGTTAACAAGAACCAAATTTTCTAAATGAATTTTTGAGTTAGCAAACAAAACGTTTATCTTCAAATATTCACTAAGATATTTATTAAAAATCATGCATAAATTATATTGTTTTAATATTTTGGTTAACAGCACAGTCACATACTTCTCTAATCAAACAATTAATTACCAAAAAATGGTTAACATAGTTCCGTTTCTCTATA
Source organism: Phthiracarus laevigatus (assembly GCA_034700185.1). NCBI lineage: Eukaryota > Metazoa > Arthropoda > Arachnida > Sarcoptiformes > Phthiracaridae > Phthiracarus > Phthiracarus laevigatus. Next base: position 4,663 of record JAQIXJ010000745.1, on the reverse strand, counting down.
AAATGCCTCCATATTTTGAGCACAGCCAAACAAGTATATGCGGTTTATTAATGAATTTAATAGTAGGATTATCTGTTAAGTTTGGATACAGGTATAGATCATGTTTACTTTTATATAATGTTTAACATTTAATATTAAATATAATTAAAATTAATCAAAACTAATTAATGAATACCTATTTTTAATTTAATAAAATTGAAAGCATATTTAGAATAGACAAAAGTCCCCCATCAACAGTGGCCGCAATTAAGATGTTGAACAATAATGTATTAGATATATTTATATCTCCATTTCCACACACTTATTTGATTCGAAACAAACCAGGCAATTATTATATTAGTGAAGCTATCGATCAATTGAATGGCGAACATATTTATTCCTACCAAAAGCCAAAATTATGGCCGGTTTTTAATTATTTTAATAGTTTTGAGATTACTGTTTGGCTATGGATTCTACTTTCAATAATACTGATATCTTTTATCATTGCATTCTTTGATATGGCTTTCGGTAATATTCTAAGTTATATTTGGCATTACAGTACATTATCAGTTCCTCGTAAAGCGTATCAAAACTCAATCAAATTATTGCCTCATAGATTAGTATTAACAGTATGGTTATTATCGTGTACTCTATTATTGGCCGCATTTTCTGGAGTATTGAGAGGATTTTTTATACGAAATATTCCACCTGATTTAATTGATTCATTCGAAGATCTTTATCGCAGTAGTAAAATTAAAATTATAAGTTGGGATTTATGTCCATTTTATAAATATATCAAGAATTATAAGTCGAATTTAAATCCGTTTGCCCGAGAATTTAGTGGACGATTACTACCATTAAAGTCGCCTGATCTAAAAAATCCCGATCACGAGTCTACAAAATATTTGTATAATAAATTAAAGACAGGAAAATATGTGTATGTAGACAACAAATCATTTTTTGACAGTTTAATGAACTCTCATAATACAAACTGGACAAACCAGTTGAAAAAAGAGCTGTACGTTTCAAATCTCGGGTTTTCGCGCGTATTTTATTCGTTAATTATATCTAATCGCTATAAAACATTACGAAACGACTTCAACAATATGTATGATTTTTAAGGTTTCTCGACCATTTTAAATTTTTAAATCATTATTTTAATTCTTTACAGAATTTTGTCATTACTCGAAAGTGGAGTTTATAAGTATTGGTTGTTTCGGTTAACTTTTAATAATAATCGAAAAGACGAGATTGATTCGATTGCTAACGATTTTTCTTTCATTAATCTCGACATCAATCGACTTAAAGGCGTTTTCATTTTATTGTTAATCGGAAATTTGGTTTCGATTTTACAAGCAGTTATTGAACTTCGTTTATTGTTAATTAAAATAATTCAATGCTTTAAATATAAAATCATAGAGTTATCCGATTTTTTGCATAAGTTAATCTCTAAACAGTTAGATAACAAAATTTGAAATGGTTGTGGTGAATCGGTTTCGAAATTTTAAAAGTCTGTAATCTTTATTTATCTAATGATAGATTTTAAATATATATATATATATGTATGGATAAATTATTAACGAATCGAAATCAAAAACATTTTTGTGAAAACAATTATATTGTATTTCATTGAATTTCTAGATAGAATTGGTTTGTTTGTTTTTTAGGTTGCTAACTAATATTTATTGACATTTTGAAAACTAGTGATATGTTTAGTGATAAATATTAGTAAATTAAATTCTATGTTATAATTCTTTGAGTCTTGTATATTAGTTAACTAAGGAAATAATATTGGAATTTTGTTCATTATATTGGAATAAGTACGCAACTGCATCGCTAACTCGCTTGTAGTCCTCGAATGTTTCATTGATTTATTATATTATATTTGCGTGTTAGTTGTAAATTAGCTACAGTTTAATTATTCTCTAAAAATGTAGTCGTATTGTTACATAAAATCGTTTGATTAAATCTATAAACTATTTAATTAATAAAGACATAAGAACTTACGCTATGTATTCAATGTGAAATGAGGAATAGCAGGAAAAGCATTTTATCATTTAATTAACAGTTAAACCCACAGTCATATACTGTAATATTTGTACAATTAATCTGAAAAGTTAAAAATAGTTAAAAATATTTGTAAATAATGAGCCAAACCCTTTGCTTCAATATATCCACTAACACCACAGTCACATATTTTACGAATCAAACAATCAATTATGACAAAATCGTAAAAACAACTCCGGTGAGCATTAATGCTTATCCACATTTTTTTTACAAAAACAAAAGTATATGTGGTTTATCAATAAAATTAATTGCAGAATTATCAGCAAAGTATGGATACAGGTATTAATTGTATATTTGGTTATTAAATTTAGATTTTGTATATTTAATTTATCAAAAAATCTATTTTTCATTTAAACAAATAATAGCATATCAATTGTAGATAATTCGATTGGAACAGTAATAAACGCGATTAAGCTATTAAAAAATAAAGTTTTAGATATATTATTAAGTCCACTTCCATTCAATTATATCGAACAATTTAAAACAACAAACTATATTAGTCGAGCTATCGATCAGTTAACTGGTGAACACATTTTTTCTTACATTCATCCAAAGCAATGGCCTGTTTTTACTTATTTTAAAAGTTTTGAGATCAATGTTTGGCTATCGATTCTATGTTCACTAATTTTAATTTGTTTCGTTATAACTATTTTTGATAAAGCTCTCTGTAATTTTCGAAGTAATATATGGCAATACAGTACATTACTACTATCAGAGCCATTTCCTCGTAAAGCATATCAAAGATCAGTAAAACTAATTCCTCATAGATTAGTATTAACAGTATGGTTATTAGCTTGTACTGTATTATTGGCCGCATTTTCCGGTGTTTTGAGGGGATTTTTTATCAAATGCGTTTCTCCAGATCTAATCGATACTTTTGAGGAACTTTATCGCATAAATGAGATTAAAATTATAACCAATAATTTTAGTTACTTCAATTACTATGTTCGTAAATATAAATCCACTGATATTGTTGCGCGAAAATTAAGTGATCGGTTGTTAGCCGTAAAACTAAATGAAATAGAAAATCCAAATCACGAGACAACAAAATATTTGTATAATAAATTAAAGTCTGGAAAATTTGTATATATTACGGCCAAATCGCTATTCAATGGCATTATGGCTTTTTATAATACAAAATGGACTATTAAGCTAAAAAATGAGTTGTATGTTTCGAAGCATGGTTTCTCAAACTCATATTACTCGCTCATCGCGTCAAATCGTTATAATACATTACGAAAAGATATGAATAATTTGTATGACTTTAAAATTTTTGAATACTTGTTTCGGTTAAAATGAATTAATTCTTCCATTCGTTTCAGAATATCGTCGTTAGTTGAAAGTGGTGTTCATAATTATTGGTTAATTATAGCTAATAATCGCAACGATAACATTGATTCAATTACAAACGATTTTTCGTTCGTAAATCTCGACATTAATCGACTAAAAGGTGTCTTCTTTTTATGGTTAATCGGAAATAATGTTTCGATATTGTTTGCAATCATTGAACAATATTTAATATTAAGTAAAGTATTTCGATTCTTTGAAATTAAAATTATTGCGCTTTTGGTGTGATTTTTAAGACCCTTTGCTGGATCTATGTCTAAAATTGAAATGATTATGAGAAAATCGATTTCTGAATAAATTAATCGAACAAATTTAGAAAGTTTTAAATAAGAAATGTATACCCTTAACATATCGTATCTTATAATTTATATAATAAACATTAATTGTTATTTGTCTGTGAAGCAATAACGGTTAGGTTTGAGGTGTCATAGGCTTGTCTTATTAATTTAAATAATTGTTAGTTTACTTTAAAATCTAATTGGAATAATACGCATCGTTAAATTTTCTACTCTTAAATTAGATATATGTTAGTTATTATCTAGAATGATTAATATCACTACACTCAAAGTTGTACTAAAAAATTCATAGTAAAAATAAATTCATTAGATTTTCATAGAGATCTCACTTTTTGTTAGGTTAATGCATCATTTGTGTTAAAATTATTAGCAATTTAGCCTATGATACAGTAATAATATATCGAATCCATTTTTTAATATAAAACTTCGGGCGCAGACAGACAGAAGGAAAGATGGACAGTGTCAGAAGCATAAGCTCTACTTTTTTTTGTAAAAAAGTGAGTTAATAAAACGTTAAGGAAAAAGCTCTAATCATTAGATTCTCATGCAATTTTGGTTTGAATATTATGCATACGATTGAATTATACGTACATAGCTTTTAATTAGGAATTACATCACACTCTATTGTCAGGTACACCAAATACAATTATATATTTATGTTAAGTGTATATTAAATGTTTAATTAAACTAAAGAAATATTTGTAATTAATATTTCTTATCAAAAAGAATATGTTCATATTATCGATTAACTAATTTATTAACATAACAGTTAACAATTAACAATTGTGATTCACCGTGTATTAACAAGCAGCAAAATATAACATTTTTCTAATAATAATTAGTCAATCAAATAAAATATTCTGAAATCTTTTATTATTAATCTGAAAAGTTTAATAATAGTTGAGTATAATGAGAAATAGGTTTTGCTTTAAAATATACGCAAACACAACAGTTACATATTTTACTAATCAAAC